>JAECUM010012819.1:0-77051 GCA_016617855.1 Megalonaias nervosa
AATTTGATACTGTATTTTCCTTTCTTCCGATAAACAAGTTTGGCCCTATAAACACATTTGACCCAATAATACCATTCTCATATTTAACCATATGGACATATTTAACATAGGATTTCCCGTATAGTCCCATTAACACTTTTGACCCTATCAGCAACTTTTGTCCCTATAATACATTCACATGTTAAACCTATGGTAATGTTAGCTTAAATATATTTTATTGTGACAATATGAGATTGGGCACAAGTTCTAATTACTTATATAACCCCCTCACATCATACAAGTATTGCAACATATTTCAGCACAACAATAGTGACTAATAATGACAAATGATTTGAAAGAAATATAGAGAGACAGACGGAGAGAGAAAGAGAAGAGGAAAGGGGCACAATGACACTATTAGTGATTGGAGTAAGTTACTGAAATCGTCCGGTATCGGTTATATGTTTCCATACATGTTACTGAATTCTGTATTTTTCCAAAAGGTCACTGTCTAGGGTATAAAAGATGATTCGGTAGAATTTATCCTAAAATTGCAAATGACTTATTATTTGAACGTCGCAGGTTATAATTTTCTTTTTCGGACGCAAGGTGAAGAGAGTATTTCCTTGAGATAGTCTGGAATTTGGTTTGTTTTAATGCTGTAGAATGTTAATAAATTGTGATTCTTTCGTCTAGATTGCAGACTCTCCCAGCCTGTTTCAAAATAGATTGCCTACTAGTGTAGTTTGGATGTCCTGTAACTATTCGTGCTGCTTCAAGCTGTAGGTTTTCCAGTTTTTCTGAATCGGTCAATAAACATGCATCCCAGACTACATTACGTTTGTATTTTAGTTTTCGATGCTTGGCTACTCGAGATGATTCTGTTTTTAAAATGCTATCAATGTGACGTGTCCATTTGATGTTTGATGAGAGTAGTAATCCACGACGGCGATGAGAATCCACATACGTGAGATCGTTATTTAAAAAAAGCTCAGGAATTTTAGTTACGTCCTTTTTCGTGATAAACACAACCACTCTTATTTGTGGGTTAAACTTTAAGAGCCAATGCTTGGACCATTTATGCAGCCTTTTTTGATCATTATTCACTACAAGCTCTATTTTTACACAATTAGGGGATGGATAATGCGGAGATGAGCCCTCTGCAAAGAGATGGATAAGAGAGTTCATATTGTCGGCAATATCGTATACAAACTTTAGAAATAAGAGATGCCCAAGTACGGATCCTTGTAACACACCCGCATTTATAATCGTTTCTCGTGAATAAGTATCGTGCAGAACGACCATAATTTTGTTCTCTAATACTTACATAATTTTCAAACCATTTTATCAGATTACTTGAAACACAGTATTCGTTCAATATAAATAGTAAGCCTCTGTGGCAGACCCGATCAAAACCTTTTGATAGATCTCAAAATACAATACAGGAATTTTGATTATTGTTCCAGTGATTTGCATATACTGTGATACAAATTTAATAAGTTTAAAAAAACAGTTAGTAACCAGGAAGGTATCCTGATTGAGTCTTATAAAAAGACAGTTTTTTTATGAAATTAATTATACACTTGTTTAAAAATGCGTCTTTTAAAATTTTTTGCGACGCAGTTAAGTTAAAGTAGAGAGATTGGTCTATAATTGGCAACCTCGTGTAAATCACCCATTAGAGGTGTTAGGGTGATGCCCACTTGTTATGTGGTCTTTGGTTTGGTTATCGTTGCTAGGAGATGACAGACCACGGTGTTATTGCCTGGATCGAGTAAACAATAACATAAAATATAAAATTAATGGATGGAATAACAGAGATCTGAGCAGAAATAAAGAATAGAACAACACGAGCCCCCGTATGCAAAATATAACAATTTAATCAATTACATAAACAAAATGAAATTGGGGGCCCCGAGTGGCCGAGTGGTCTAAAGCGCTGATCGTTACGGATCACTGCCATCTCACCTCTGTCTGCGTGGGTTCGAGTCCAGGCTCGGCTAACGTGGGTACGTGAGAAAGCCTGCCAGTAGCTTCTCGTGGGTCGGTGGTTCTTCCGGGGTTTTCCAGGGTTCTTCCTCCACCATTAATACTGGCCGCCATGTATAGCCTATCTTGTGCTGAAAAATGGCGTTAAACCCTATAACAACAACAACAACAACAACAAAATGAAATTGAACATGACGTTTGAATGATTCACTTTCCCTTAGAAATGGAATTACAAAATTTATAAGAAATACAATAAATTGGCCGTTCTGTTATACCGATAAAACAAGTTTCATCATGAAGGAATTAATGACCTAACTCATTTCCTCAGGATGCCTGCATAACCTAGTTGTTTCCCGTCCTCTCAAAGTCAACGTTGGTGATAGGTCAGAGTCCCCGTATTGTTAGAAGTGGCTGAAGTCAAATGACCTCTGTTGGGATCGCATAGTCACCTTGTTCGAGTTGACCTGAACATGATAATAGGTACGCATGGGAAATCTTATGTCAACATTACTGTGATGAGGCGCCAACAAGTATACGTTTTTGATAAGCTATTTTGCAAACGTCTGAACGATTTGAACTCTGACTGTCATGGTATTAATCTTATGTGGATCGAGATTACCTTACCCCGTTAAAAGAAGCCTTAGGGGTAGGGTAAAGATCAAACTACTCTCTTGCCAATTTCATGGAAAGTTTTGAAACTTCAGTTGATATCGTTAGTGATTGGATGTGAAGATCAGATCATGTGAAAGAAACCCAACAAAACCAAACTTGTTTGTAGCTTTCGATATATGCAGACAAAATCAGTACACACAGTTATTCGTTGTTTATCAGTCTGTATAACCCATACGAGAGCAGCAGCCATACTTTAATAAAACAGTTAAACAAAATTTGTACCAGTCTTTATAACACATACGAGAGCAATACAGAAAGGAATGAGTTAATACAATGGAATAGTTAAGTCTTCTATAATGCCTTCTAGGACTCACCGAACT
Organism: Megalonaias nervosa; assembly: GCA_016617855.1. Classification (NCBI taxonomy): domain Eukaryota; kingdom Metazoa; phylum Mollusca; class Bivalvia; order Unionida; family Unionidae; genus Megalonaias; species Megalonaias nervosa. The sequence continues at coordinate 2,961 of JAECUM010012819.1, forward strand.
AAAGATATGGAAGAATAGGAACCAGTCAAGAAATGGGTGAAGATCAAATAGGGTATATATGAGTCTGGCTGGCCAGGACAGATTTATAATTAAAGTAAGATTTTACTAATAAGACTCTCTTCAGAGTTTATCCTATCTTCAACTGAAAAACCCCACCCACATTGTTTTATTTATATAATTTCAGTCCCTTCATAAACTTGAGTTTGGAGGACTCATGACTGAAATCATCACCTGACTCTTTGGTGTGGTATTGAAAGCATATATTTCAAATCCATGTAGATCCAAAATATGTCGCTGCTCAAGAATGTGTCTGTACCGAGTACAGGTAATATATGTTTATTCATGAGGCTTCAGAAATTTAAAGTTATTGAATTTTTAATATCATAGTGTTTGCATATGTTTACTATGGGAGTTAAATTAGTATCTCGAGTCCTCCAATAGACCTCTCATCTCAATATTTCACCTCGCTTACATCTCGTGGTCTAATTATATCGAGATCAAACAACTCCAGTTGTATACGCATTGTAAGGGAGACAAACGTCAAAAGACTGATAATAGTATTTTAAGAGTAGTTTCCCCCGTCTCTCTTACCGTTGTGTCCTATTCCAAAATGTAGTTTCCTGCTGATTTTTTTTTACAGCCTGGCACAATTAAATATTCCAAGAAAACAAATTACCTAGCTTTGAGCCAAAAAAGGTAATTTCTGAAAGTTTGGTGACTTCACTCCCTTTGCTTAGAATCAGGCATCACGTATAGATGCTTTTCTCAGCCATTGTCAGCTAAAGTTGATGATGAACTTGCGGGGAAACCCATCGAAGAATATGCTGGACTCCGTCCCAAAATGTAATGAATTTGACGTTGGACTCCATCCCAAAATGTAATGAATCTTTATTGATTCAGGCAAAATTAAATCACTTTATTTCAATAATATAGGCCTCCGGCTCATAATTCAAAACTCTATGATATACACAGTTGGAATGCCGCATTTTCTTTAATACAGGAAAGATATGAATTCTGTATTTGTTTCTCCACTTATTTCTGAAAAGTAACATTTTCACATGATTTTATTTGGATGGAGATAAAAGAGCCTCTCTCCTAACAAATGATCTGTGCAAGTAGTGTGATATATTAGTGTCACTACATCACTGCTAGCCATAAGCGTGACAAATTTTTAGTTGTACATAAAATAGATATTTTGTTTAGATATTGTCTTCTCATAATATCATATTCTGGGGAAACGCAAACAAAATAAAATTCATCCTCTATTATATAAATATTGTAACAAGCAAAGGTGTTACTTGACCGAGCGCTGTCAAACCCTGGTGCGATTCCGCTAGAAGTTATAAGTTTTCCCTAGTTCCAAAGACCTATATACAACAACTGTTGTAAACTGGAAGGTCCAATGTGTCCATTCTGTAAACAATCTTACTCTAATTAATACAAAAACACAGATATCACAACTTTCCAATTATCCATCAACCACACAACTGCATGGTTTCTCTTCATTAACTTTCCGTAACGTACCGTCAGCATTTCACGCCGTAAAACTATACTTCTCAACCACCTAATACAGGGAACTATTATTACTAAGCCAACTTAGGCCAGAGAAATCATGGTTTTAAGCCACATTTCGCGTGTAACTTTGCATCACATTTACCAACATGGCAACAATAATCGGAGCCTGCCGACGACGTAACAGTCCCTTCCCGTTTATTCCATTGTGTAATTTACCAGTCTCCAATCATAAATACTGCATCGAGTCACACAATCAATGGAATCAACTAGATTTTAATAGGGACTATTTAACGACAGGGACATTCATCCGGCTCTGATCTGAGTTCACCAAAAGTAAACCATGGTATCATGGATACTCACTAACACTTCACTTCGTAACGTTTGCTCCTAGTAATTGGCTAATTATTCGGTCTGAGGAATATTTCCCCAGGACCGACTTCCTATAATCAAACAAGTAATCACAAACATCTAAAAAATCCTTTAAAGGGAGCGCTATAAACAAATGCGCACTCCAAAGTTATTACAATATTTCGTCTCCTGCACAGTTCTCAAAATCTGAATGCTCGATCAATTTTGTCCCTTCATACCGTTTCAATCATTAGTTTATGGCTTGAACACCTTTGTTGCACTAAATGTTTTCTTAAATTAGAAGGTATATCGCATGAGAGATATTTCTCACATTGTAGTCGGGTTTTATACTGACTATAGTAGTAATATTCTGAGGAATTAGTAATATGCTCTGACCAGCTTTGAAATGCCTTGTCTCTAATCCTTTGTGTGAACTCCAAAATAAATACATTTCATCCCCAACATCTTGTGTTATCCATACATATCCAAAGCCATATTGATAGTGCATATCTATAATCTTCCTAGCCCATGTGACTCTGCCATCTTCTTCTGACTTTTTCAAACATAATATAACATTGACGTGGATATCTTACTTCCGATAATCGCATAATTTTAATCCAAAATTTAATACATCTTACAATATATGAGGTAAAGAGAGGGAACCTACCCCAATTCCCTATATATACCCAATTATTTGCAGAATTTGAAACAGAGAGTTATCTCTTATAAAATTGAAACAGCACTTCCTCAATATCCTTTGAGTATTCAGATCCCCTGTATTTATAATAATGCATACTTCTATTCGTTCTTCATTAAAATACCATGTTTTTTGTTCTCTTCAAATACCACTATTCTTGTAACTTAACACGTTATCAACAGTGCTATATTTCTTTCTAAAACCCACTTGCGTCTCATCGATGATATTATTTTTCTCTGCCCAAGAATAAATTATTTTGCTCAAAACATTTGTGAAAACCTTGCATAGTGTATTAATTAGGGATATACCTCGATAATTATTAGTGTCATCTCAGCTGCCATTCTTATATATTGGGCAAATAATGATTTTAGCCCATTCGTTGGGAGCGTTGCCAGAATCAAATATTCTAATAAAAAGAGAGTTTAGGAATGGTAAAATACTCTAACTAGTCAATTAGTAACATATAACTGGAATCGTATCTGGTCCAGAAACTTTGTTTTTCATTGAATTTAAACTGGTCATGATCTCTGGATCCGTTATTATGTCATCAAAGATATTGTCAGTATCATCATCATCATTGTCAAGATTACTATTCACAGGGTTTTCAATTTTTAGGAACTTTTTAAAATACTTGTGACAAACCAGTTTTGAGATAATTTCTGTGTCCTTGTTAAAGGTTGTTGTTTTCTGTGTCCTTTTTAAAGGTTGTTATTTTCAAATGTTTCCAAAATAAACGTGTGTCTGTTCTGTCATATGTTAGTTTCTCCTTTTGACAGATCTCATAATAGCTTTCTTTAATCTTCACAATAATCTCAAACTTTCTTTGTACTCTCTGTAATCCATCAGATCTGAATCTACGTAATCGTACATATTTTTCATGTTTTGACTTTTCACCCTTCTCTTTCCCACCATGGTGGTTGCATTTGCATTTTTGGTTAGAATTTACTATTTCTTTACTTTCTTTTCTTCATAGTGGGAAAGCGCATCTTGATACAAAGAGGTAAATTGTTTCAAAGAATCATTGATATTTATATTTAGCAGATTATGTTCCTTCGTCGCCTGAGAGCTTTCCTTAAATAGTTGTTTACAAGCTTCCTTGATCTTGTTGTTAAGAAAAATAGCTCCAATTACACACTTTATCTCAAATTGATGTAATTGTTCCACATTTGCCTCTGTGTCATCTTCAGTTATTAAGAAAGGAAAAGGAGTTCCCTGTGTTGTTGTGCAAATGGATATCATGTACAGCATTTACGTGGATCGTCTCAAACGACCAAGTGAATTCACACACGAGGATATCTTATCCTTAATCATCGCATGGGTGTGTATTTTTCAACGTAAGTAAGTTTATCCCCGTCAGACAACAAGTGGTGGATGGTCCCGGATGGAATCACCACTTACTGGCACGCGTAGATCGGGGGACAATAAATCGTGGAGGTGATTGTGTATTAGAACAACGACTTGTAATGCATCTCATACAAATGCCTTACTAGTAGGCTTTACCGCTTGTTTGTCCAATGACGCCAGATGGTAGCGCGTTGGTTGATCCGGAATGTCAACTGGGTTTGAGATCGTAAATGCATCGACATAGCACACCTGGTCATTTACACGGCATTGTCCGCATTCTAACTCCCCGGGGTATACATGTACCGAACCATATTGATATGAGTGAGTCTAACGAGGTTGACTAATTTTTTTAATGTTGATCTGCGTCAAGGGGTTTTGACACAATGCTACTTCCCGACCTAGACCGTGTCACCCATTCGCGAGAACGCGCTTCACTATTCATCAACAGTTCTTGCGCGCACTGGTGTCCGAAAAACTGTCCGCAAGTGTACAGTTGAATCGTTCCACAATGGCTTGATCGCGATGTATGGCCACGGCTCGGAGAAATTCCATGCCTGGATTCACCTGCAGAAGCCGCGAGTATGATAGTGGACCACATGCATAGATATGTTTGAACGCGTCTGCGACTCTTGTTGAATCTTTGAAATTTTCCTTGATGCGGATAAATAAATTTGCTTCAAGACTAGGTTGGACAGAGACTTTCCATCAACATTGTCGGTAACCTTCTCCGCGCTCGCTAACTATGAAAGGGCTGCTTCGCCCTTCCAATAACTGTAGCTACTGTAGCATATGATGGCCAGTATTTTTATATATGTTTATTATATCAAGGTTTGTCTCCATCTGGCGATTCTTTGTCTGAATAGTTAAATCATGGATCAGATCAGCGTCGACGCGTACGTATATCACTTGATTGCTTTATACGCGAGATCATGTAGGTAACGTGCAGCATCGACGCGGTTTACAGGTTCTTTTCTGGGCTTTGGTTGACCAATAGGATCCAGTCGTAAGTCATGACCAGGCCCACAGTAACTGTATCGAGGGATATGCTTTTCACCAAAATATTTGCTTCACGATACCACAGGTAACTTCGTTAACACAGCAATGATATCACATATTTTAAAATCTGGAAATGAGACAGCATGGGCATCCAGAACCAGAGATTATCACAAACCTAAACTTTTTTGCTCTGCATGGGAAATAAGCTCCAGCGATGGCAGCTCTCTTATTATATGTTACAACCTGAGTTATATTTGCAGTGCGAGTTTTCATGCAGTAACACATACACACACACACACACACAACGAAGGCATGATGATAAATTATACAAGAAGTGACGTTCAACATTTCATCGTGAAGGAGAAATAACTCAGATCTTTCCGTCATTGCATTCTCTGCGTCGGTGAAGCTTCTACCACATAATCATGGTTTCGACGAACAGATTCCGTATTTCCAAATTCATTTCGCGCGCTAATCATTGGTCCGGCCTGATCCGTGATAAACAAATCCTTGCCGAATCTGATAATACGATGGCTAACATGGGACCTGGAGTACCGTCGACCACATTTTGGGTGAGTGTCGAGATAGGTTCTAGAAGATTAACCGGGACCTTTATAGTTTCTTCATGATTGAATTTAAGCGTCTTGGGAGTAAATTATCGCGCGGGTTTTAACATGAATATGTCTCGCGCAACCATAACAAATATATATATATATATATATATATATATATATATATATATATATATATATATATATATATATATATATATATGTAAGAAAATTCCACTTTTCGGCAGTTACGTCGAGTATGCTTACCGAAGCCGCATAGCTGCTCTGGATCGATTGAAACGTCTTTATGATTAAACAGATGTTCACAAAAGTCTAAATAAAGCTCAGCACAAGAAGACCTCGTAGCGGCATCGAACAAAGTTTTGAGCCACTGCAGAACAAGTATCAAACACAGCCAAACTCAGCAAATATGTCAAGAGGCCATGAAATCATCCGTGGAAACAACTGGACGCTTGCCAGTGTGCGCTTATAATAATCCAAGAAGGTATCAAGAGCATCGGAGAGGAAGCTGGGGTGGTCGCAAAAGACACCCTTTATTCGACGAAGACATCAGACATCAGAGTGGCACTTGTGAATATTTCACTAGTACCCCAAGTATACAATAAACTTCGTTCGTATGAAACCGATGATAAATTTTGCGTCGCTCTTAATTAAACACTCTGCATATTGCGTGAAATCCATGCTGCGATGCAGCAAGTGGTTTTAAATATAATCCAGAGCGTCCCCTCGATAATTATAATCTCGTCAATCAAACCGGAATTCTACGTAGTTTTCTCTAATCCAATTACTGCCGGGCAGTCGCGCACACTCGAAATCGCACTTGTGTCGCTGATCGTATATTACGGTTGGCCTAATATTCGATCGCAACCGTTTGGAAACTTTGAGGGTAGTCGATAAGGTACCTGGAACTTTATTGGACATTCTACGTGAGCGTACGTCATTGACTTAATCAATGAAGAGATTCTAAAATCTATAACTGAACACAGGCTCACGCCCTGCTTTGCCATCTCATCGAATATCCATAGTATAAGGATGACATAACACATTCGTCGCTGAGAACAGTTCTTGGTTGGCCTAAATATATTAATTAGATTCCCGCTGACATTCGAATCTTACGCATGGGATATAATATCGCAGATATTGTCAGGATTATCTCAACGGTTCAGGGTAAGGTAACATGTGGGGTCATTAGCGGCATCAAATATAGCATCACACGGTTACATATTGTTTCGGTTCTGCTCGAATGCGCCACTGGGTGATCTGCTCTCTATTACTCTGACGGCGCCCGTTTATCTTCATGCAGCAAACACTGTCAAACGCACCTTTGTTTTACCCTTGTGGACCAGAACGGGTATGCGTTGGATTAGCGGAGAGACCTTGTCGATACGAGAGTACATTATAGATCGACATGATTTTTAATACAATGACAATCGTACAACAGATGTGAGAAACTCGTGTGTGTTATTATTACGAAAAGACCCAAAATGGCATCGCTGATGTTGTACATTGATTGTTCACCGGTGCCCTTATAGAACTCGCGGACATTGTCTCACGCGTAGCACCGATATCTAAACAAATCGCAATTAGAGTCGTTGACAGCATGAAAATCGCCGCTGCGGATCGGGCACATGCGTTTCAGTCAATTCTAGATCGACTACGGTGATTGGTGACTCGGCAACAAAAGATTCCAGTTGCGCTTCCATCCACGGCAACAGTGATAGCTCGGTTAATAAGACCATCAATGAAGTTGGTTAACGACGTCAGGATGCAAGTTAATACCGATGCAATGCGTAGCGGTCTAAATTTGTACAAAATGTATTTAACAAAATATGTATAAACAATGACTCGATTAAAACATGTATCCTATCCAGGCATTTGACATGGACGCAGCAATGTTGAAATATCAAAACATACAAAACTTGAAGTATTATTCATACTGAGCTAGGGAGATCTCCAATCAACAACAATGAATAGAATCGCAAGTGCGTGTCAAGTCTCTGTATTCTCTCTTTTCTTAGAAATTGACGGAAAACTTTTACAGGCCGACACTGCTGATTACGGTGCTATTGATAAATTTGGACTTTGCAACAATGGCATCATGGCGTTATTCATCAACGCATGATATTTCATCTATGGAAAGAAAATGGAAGCATGCTTAGACCACATCGACGTCGCCGCGTCAATTCTCAAACTCGCCAGATACAACGATAGTCACGTGAGATCTGCGGACCTGTCTATGATGTTTCACAAGGATACAGCGACTACACAGATCATATATAGCACAGCATTTCAAACACCAGAAATACTTCAGGAGATGGACATTACCTGATGTAACTAGCCTCTACCAGAATGTTAACCTTGGATTTGCACAGTGCTGAGCACACCTTCACGCACACATGTTATCGTGTGCGACTCCTCTCAAATACATATTCGGGCTTTGTAGAGATTTCCGCAAGGCTGTTTTGGCGCCAAGCACACAGTTATTTTAAAATCGAACAAGGCTACGGAGACAATGCATTTTGGCATGACCCCGGTTCCACTGCTGGTCAAATTGAGCTTTTGTGTTTAATATTGTGTGAATATCTGAGATAACCACGTTGGGGACTGCAGAAGCGCATTTGATGTCATTTATGAACTTTGGAGGGGTGCCAACATTATAATTTCTCTCATTCACTACAGACTCGTATGAAGGCGCTGTTCAGCACTAATGTAAATAGGTTCCCAAACAAGTATTAGGTCAAAAAGACACGTGCTTGTGGAGCTGTGGTCTATTGCTCGGATGAATGGCGCACAGATCAGAAGTAGATGAAATTTGACTGGTTAGGAATGTATGAAGTTTCCCTGCGGTTAAACGGCGGACAGGAACCCTCGGAAGAAATTTTGATTAATTTAGAAAACAGTCAAGTCGCACTTGCATATCACAAGCTATAGTCGTATATGCGTTGAGATCAAAATGTTGACACGGTCTGGAGATTTCCAAGAAAGACTACTAATTTGTTACATTTCGTTGAAACATGTGTAGCTGTTTAAACAGTCTGTGGTTGACATGCACTCTAATGTACGTGCTACTGCTATTTCAGCCGGTGGTTACTGGTGTATTCCTGTGATTATTTCCGATAAGATTCCGTTGTTGGAGGGCACATACAGCAGAGGGTCGTCGATTTGCCAATAGAAAACTCGTAAATGAACATCAGAGTTGAAAATAATGTCATTTCACGAAGTTAAGGAATGTAATAGCAAAACCAGCAAAAATAAAGAGCGCAATAAAAAATTAATGTTGGGTCAGATTGTCGTTTGTCACCCTGATCAGAATATGTGTGTGGTTGTGTGAGTTTGGATTTTTAACGTAGCTTTAACACTTTTTCAGTCTTATTGCTACGATGTCTGCATTGTGTCAGTTATCAAGGGAAGTCTTAATGTCACTATTGAAGTAATGCTTGAACTGTTCAAGTAATATAAGTTGTCTGAGATTTTCATAATCTTGACCAACTTTCTTGACTAAGCACGGCCTATCAAATAAGTGCTGCTTTTCCTCTTGCAAATTCAAGACGAGCTTGTCCAATTTCCTTTTTTTATAGTTCCTAAACTTTAGTTGATTAGCCTCAGGTACAAACTCATAACCCTTCAAGATACATTCCTTAACCATATCATACTCAGCACTTTTGCTGTACTGACAGAAAAGTGTAGATGTCACGAACTTTGCCAATAAGTGCCCTTTGTAATAACCGAGTCCAATGCTCTCTTGGCCATTCAAATTTTCAGCAATTTTTTTCAAAATGAAACTATTTATCGACTTCGTTTTCTTTGAAATGAATACTTACCTAATATTCTAAGTAACATCAAAACTTGAATTTGTGTGTAAATTGGGAGATTTCTCTTGCCAGCTCTTATTCCTTTAGTCTAAATTCATATCCCCATTATTCTTTTTCTCTTTTTCTCTGCATCTTCATTTCTCTTTCTTCCTTTTCTCTTTGTCTCTGCAACCGCAACTACATTTTCATCTCTCCTCTTTCTGTAATTGCATTTGTTTTTCTTCTTTCTGTAACTGTCTCTCTTGAAGCCCAAGCTTTCTTAACTCTATTTCATTCTGGTATTTTAATTTCAATACCATAACTGCAAGTTAGAGCCAGATAGAAACTTACTAACCAAATCCAAAGCACTTTTATCAAAAACATTATTTTCTGCAAAATATTTGACCAAAATATTTTTTTATTTCTTTCTTCGTTAAAGAAACATTTGCCGCAAAAAGATCATATTTATGGCAAACTGGAGCAATTCAACCATTTTCAAGGAGTCCAGCTGTTCCTGGGTAGGATTTTAAATAAAGTTCTCCGATTTAGATGACATTGTAAAAGCTTGTTGGTTTCGCTAAATATTTCTAATATGTGAAATAATACCTAGGACTTAGAAAATTCAAAAACAAGGTCAATTTAAATTTAAAAAACAAAGTTTTCTGAAATATTTTAAATAAATTTGTATTGCGGAGGAGCCCCCAATATTCCATTACGACTCTATGGTCTTAAAATATGTAATTTAAAAGAGTGGGAAGCAACAAGGTTTGTAAAATAATTAAACAAATATTTGTTCCCTTGATTGGAAAGTGAAAAGTGTAAAGGTAAAAAGCTTACGGTATTGCGAAATAAATCACATATAATATTAGAAATACACACATCAGTCCTAAATATTAAAGTTCTGAATAAACATTAGTAGAAATCCAAATTAAATCCAACGTTGAAAGTATTGATGTGCATGTGGTGGCTCATGTCGTGGTGTTGTGCCAACAGTCTTTTGTTGGATCACAATAATACAATCCAAGAATATATCCGTATTTGAAATTTCAGTAAAAATTCATGTCCCTATTTTCAAGAATGTTATTTCTGAAGAGCGCGTTGTATTTTCAAGAATCATTTGAATTAAATAATCCGAATAATAAATTCCAGCCCAGAATGAATTTCTGGATACAACAATAATACAATTGATTCTGCTAAGATCTTTAATCACGAATGATCAATTTTCTTTTACAAGTATCAAGATTATAAAGTCCTCTTCTTGACATCAGGTCACAATTAGCATTTTCTAAACAAGAAACCAATTACCTAATAGAAAATTACCCTCGGGAGATATCCTAATGTTTACTAGATAAATTTTAATTATAATTGGAAGGTCTGTTGCTAAAATTATAACATAGAATATGAAATGTGTCAGATAGGTCAGATCTATTTATTGGAGAATTGCAATAACCGAGACCAAGATCCAAATAAATGTTTACTTCTATTAATAATGATCCTAATATTAAACGCATAAGCATAGAGAATATTTCAGCGATGTATTAGTTGTTTACAGAATAAAACAAATCAATAATTCAGGTCAAGTAGAAAATGAACTTGATTTTGGTCAAGGTTAAGTCCAACACAATGTTACATTACAATTACAGACAACGAAATAAAACAATTAAAAAATCCTAACAAACAAACAATGAAATTAAAATATGCATAACAAATTATAAGCGGTTTCATGGTACATGGGTATTACATGCCATAAAAAGAACGAGAACGACATAAATTCTTTCACATATGCAATATCAGGGTTGTTGGTCGCTGGAGATTGGTTTTATTTTCTCAGAACTCAGTATTTATCCGGACGGCCACTTAACCGTATTTGGTGTTTGTGTTTAAATTTTTTTCGTTAGATATACGTGATGGAGTTTTAGCAGCCACATGATGACAATGTTGCAGAATTTACCATGGTGCTGGAAAAGGTGACAGGACTTGCTGACATCAACGACAATTTTGTTCCATCAGAGTAGGGTTAACCCTTATATATACTCGAGTATAATCTACGCTAGGGCCACATAGAAATCGACCGTTGGGTCCATCTCGATATTCCACTACGAAATCGAGGAAAGTATGAAATCATTGCATTAGTGCGCGAAAACGATTTGCATAAAGATATGTCACCGTCAAATCATTAAAAGACTGTTTTTATGATGATGACGTGAACTTTACGAACGATCTCACACCGATTACATTTTCCAAAAGGTATGTCGAACCGATATTGACTCGGTCAGGAAAAGAAAAACATGTTGGACTGATGTTTATCAAAGACCACACTTGTCCGCATAACAGTTCTTTGACGAAATCGATCGTTGGCGTAATTGGTGTGTTTCTAAATGAAGTGGTGCAAGCCCCATAACGCAAAATTATCGGAGACTTAAGTATTTCCCATGAAGATATTTTCTACGATTGTATCACGGTTGTGCCAGTGAAAAAATAATTGGTTGGAATTGCGAATGCGTCTTACACCAGAATAAGGCCAGCATGTCGAACAATTATACTTCACGGTGACAATATTAACATAAGATCTGTGACGGACCCTCAAAGCTACCGACGCGAATAAATAATCAAAACGAAACAACAGCTACGAAATGAAATCACCAAGAAACAGTTTTACTCTCGAAATACAAAAACGTGTGTGTTATCGTGGATGTTATTTGTGGAGTCACTGCTGCAACAGCCGTTGGCTTGGGTTTGGCAAGAATTGCCAATACGGCAAGTATCATAGGTAAACCGATAGGAATTGTCGTCGGAGCCATATCAATAGCAACCAGTGTGACTGGCGGCACCGGACAAATAATTTCAATCCGGTTACATTCACGAAAACCTATTTATTCGGAAATTCTAACAAAATTAATCTAACCACAGATGCCAAGCTGTACTCGGAGGTGATCGAAGATGAAACGATTACCATGGTAGAGTTTGAATCGGTACTTGTCGAAAAGGAAAACCACCGAGACCTCTGCGCATTGACTTTATCTTTTCGTCAATTTTGGGGTATACAAAATTCTTTAAATATAGTGTTACGTATCGGCTCGTTTAATGTAACAAAGAAAAGAGCGAAGACAACAAACTTTGTAAATTTTAACATTAATAATTTATTTCCCTAGAAAACACGGTGAAAAGGTAAAAATATGAAACAAGACTTACGATTTACGAAGAAGATCCAAAAAATTGTCCTAAAATTGTGAAAACACACAAGTCCTGTGAATAAACAGTTCTAAATTGACGTAGTCTGAATCTCAATCCCATTCCAAGATGGCGGACGATGACGTCAGACGAAGGCTAACACAAATATCCAGGATTTTCACTGTAAATCACAATTTGTATTGTTCTGTTCCAATTTAGAAATAATTTCAGCAAATGTCTTTATCCAAAGCCAGTTGTGTAGTTCTCCAGGGAAAATAATTATTATTTAGAAGGTAGACGAAGTAGAACTATCCTCAATAACAAAACACATGTTATTCTTCATACGTACGAACGAACAACTCTTTCCAGCACAAAAGAATACCTTCTTAAGGTATTAGAAACTCCATAAGATGTTATGATGTGACTCTCTAAGATGTTAAAATATGACTCTAGACTAGTTCGCAGCTACCTGAGTATTTTAAAGCAAACTAATACGTCATTTCATGTACAAGCATGAAGAAATCGTGCGATTTCGAAATATCGCCAACGTAGTATAGAATGTCAACAAGTATTATTAGAAATGACTGTGGTCATAGCCAATCATTTACATAGCTATTTCCGACTGTTTACTTAATATGACAAAACCGTCATGCAAAAATTGTGCTTACGCGAGTCACTTTTACGTTCTAAATAAACACGATGTTTCTAACAAAATATCAGACCCTGCGAACATAATCATCATCATAATAATAATTACATTTAATGATATAAAATGAAATAAAAATGAAATAAAAAGAATTAGAAAGAATTCAAATTTTAACACACATGTAATTTAACTACAGGGTCGTAACAATAGTGAGATCGAACTTATAAAGAGTTCTCTCCCTCACAAGTTTTAATCATACACACCAGTACACCAAAGGGGGCGCTAAGCATACGAAATACAAACAAAAGAAAGAGAAACTATCAAACTACTAAAACAGTAGTTCATTAATAAACCGGAGAAGAAGAAACAGGAGAAACTTTTGTTTCCAAACCTTTTCCTTAGTATCTGGTATGTGTGTACACCCAAGAGATTGGTTTCACAATTTATCAGTGAGGAATTTGAAATGAGACAGTAATTTAAATAAGGAGAAAACCCCCAATATTTTAAAATAGAATTGAAATGCAAGAGGAAAACTGACAACACATTTTATAGAACCTGACAAAATGCAATTCAATATTGGCTAGTTGTGACATAAACTTGCTCTTTATTTGCATACAATGACACATTTTTACACATATATTTAGTCTGCTGCAGTTAAAATGCCCGTTTCATCAGAAATGATCAATATCAAATACATGCAATAATTGAAGTTAATGAATATGGAATAATGCTTTTTGGCAAGGATAAAGCAAAACTTCATTTGAGGTGAGAAAGCATTTTCCAGCACCGTAATTGTTAATGTAGAATAAAGAGTGATATCACCAGTACCGTAATTGGTAATGTAGAATCAAGAGTGATATCAATAACACCGTAATAGCTAACGTGAAATAAAGTTATATCATTCTTAATATTTGCGTAACGTATATAATCATCCAATTCTCCGCAACGGTACATTCTGAGATAAAGAGATCTGAATAATATGTTGCATCGTACAAATATCTGAAACAGTCTCTCTCTCTCTCTCTCTCTCTCTCTCTCTCTCTCTCTCTGTGTTATAGTTCACGTTGTGTAAATCGTATCTCTGCATGTCTGTCTGTACATACAAACATGCATGCGCATATAGTGTAATACTTCAAGCATACGCAATTGCTAATGTTTATGCATTCATTTATAATTTGCTAAAGTTTGATTTATTATTAATTCAAAGGGCTTAATAAGTTATGAATTACTTATTTTCTTGCCTTTATGTATTACATGATACTTCCGGAAATTATCTTCATATCTTCAGAAAATGGAGAAATACAAACATTTGTATATCTGTACATGTATACATATAAACGCACAGACATAGCGATCGCGTTAACTGAATCCTGGAGTAAATTGTAACTTTTCCTTTTCTTATAACGGTGACTTTTATAGGCAGTTAGCTGTATATATGTACTTAAAGGCATACCTACCTATCTACCTACCTACCTACCTACCTACCTACACACAAACAGACAGATACAGATTTTAAGTAAATATTTAAAAATTATATAAAATTGTAAACACAGATCTGGAATATTCGATATTTTTTTTTTATGGTTATTAGAAACGAATATTAAATATGCAATAAAGCTTTTCTCGCATTTGTAATATTTTGTATACCACACGAACTTCAATGTTAATGCCACCCCAAACCGCCATTAGGTCTCAATTCAGATGCAGCTTCTTAGTGAACAGTTTTATTTTTTGCCTCTTCATTTATTTTATAGCATGTGTTTAGTGCTGACAGTTCATGCTGAAAAAAATAAATTTTTATATCCAGGGACTAAATAAGGCGTATCTGCAAGCTATTTATGAAACTGATGCTGAAGAGCAAGTGTAAATCAAGTATGGTTTTTCACTGCATTCTGCATTTGTATTTTAATTCAATTGAAATTTGATGTTTAACGAACTCTTTGAAGAAGACAATCGTTTGTTCTTACCGGTACATTTTTTTTCGTTTCATTTTAAACTATTATTTCTTTATTCTATAAGTTCAAAATTCTGAATAGCTTTTTTGATCCCAAATCGTTGAGGTAGAGAAAAATTGCTCTCATTAAATGACAGTATTGTCTTTCCTCTTTTTCATTATGAAAAAAATGTTGGTCCTAATGTAGCTACGTTTATCTTCAGCAGAATTACATGTTAGTTTCGGGACAGTAAAGAAGCGAGATCAAACGAACAATAAATGTAACTCGAAGATGACTACTTCTTAATTTTGAGTTGAAAATTAGGATCACGATAATTTCAGTTTCCTTTTCATATATTGGTTATAGTCTGAATTGAATCTATGGAGTGTAAATACATACATTTACTCGGACAGATGTTCCAAAACGCTTTCACCTTATTGACAATGAGTGTCTAGTCTTGCGTTATGATTGGTAGTGATTATGTTTATTTATTCCATTTATTCTTCTTTGAAACAATACTGGATGCTGTGTTTCATATACTTTTATATGTAAGTGTTTATATTTAGTTTGTCAAATTGTCAAATTTATTTCCATATTTCTTATTGCTTCATGCCGATATAACTGTTTCACGGCATATGACCGTTAACTACATAGTTCTTTCAACAACATGTGCATGGTTAAATTTTTTCAATGACTGTTAGGGCTATACCGAATAGTGCATTTAACTATTGAGCCGAATACGACTAGAGACCCATAACTATCCGCCGAATACGAATACAAATATTGACTGAGTGCTCCAAAATAAAATATCTTTTTTCAGTAGATCTAATGACATTTTAATTAATTATAAAGTAACTAACAACGAATGAATAGCAAGATTAAAATTTAAAAGCAGTCCAACAGTTACTGCTGCAAATACTTTAGCTTTAAAAAGAACACAAAAATCAATTAAAAAAACCCCACGAGTCTCTCGATAATGTCTGCCAGTAGACAACATCTGTTGTCTGACAAGGTGGGTGTTGCTGGCAGCAGTGAATAGATGTTCACTTGGGACGCTTGTTGGAGGCACTGCTAGCTAACGTTGGGCGCAAGAACAGAATAAAGGAAACCTGTCAGCATTGGTCTGCCACCACGACACTGGATCAATATCCCTCGGGATACAAGGCACATTTAGAAATTTGTTCAACTTTTGAGGTACTCTTTTCTGATTACAATCAGTCTGCTATTTACAAAGGCTGATCTAATTATACTATTCTTATTCGGATGCATCATACAATTCGGCCGAATACGAATACCTCATTTAATAAACTATTCTGGGCCGAAGCAAATATGAAGCGAGTATTCGGTACAGGCCTAATAACTATACACCCGAAATTATTTTTTTTAGTGATTGGACATATTACTTAATCAACAATTAAAAAGAGGTTTTGTATTATGTAGAATAAAAGTGCGACGCGCAGTCTATGCAAATATTATCAACCAAATAGTGTAGGACGTCTTCGAGCAAGGATACGTGTTTAGAGTCGTGAATCCGTTGCTGGAACAGCATTGAGGTTGACGTGTTCTTATACCGTTCTGAGGTTTATGTTCTGGAAGAAATATGTAGCCCCCTTCCCCTCAAAAAATGCTCAGCAACACATCTGTTATGATGTACTACTAAGATTTCTTCTGTTGGGGATGTGTATGTTTTCTTTAGTTTTGTACAGATTTGCAACACAAAACTTCTTTTCACAACCCTATAGCCAAGCGGGATCGGGGGTGTAGAATAGGCCTGGTGTGCCACAAAAGAAGGCTACCTTTTACCATGGAATGTGTCCCCTGATGATGTGAATACCCAGTTAGTCTTACGAAATTCCCCGTAGTACTGTGCAGTCTTTTTTGCTGTCTTATACAGCTGATTTCCGAAATGAAACAGAAACACTCAGGTTGGCGGCTTATGTAGACTGATATTTCTTTAAAAATCAGATGGCTTCCGCCTATTGGTAAATTCCATGACTGCCGTCTTTCACTGGCTTCTTTCTCCATAGAAACAGACTTCCGTCGGCTAGTGGTTTTCTCAGGCTCATCATTTGATATAATTCTGATGCTGACAAATGCTTATGTACCAAGGAAAAATTGGTTTTTGGCATTGTTATTTTATTTTACCTAAATTCAGTCTGTTGTTTGGCAGTGTCACAACAGATTGGACTTAAGTAGCGTTAATAAGAGGAAGTAAGGAATCTCTTTCGTCCACAAAAGTCCACTTGTTCAAACCATTGTTCTGAACAAGTGCCCTTTTGCAAATGAACGAATGAGAGCCTGTAGTAAGAAAAATCGATTGAGCAACGAGAGAGCTCGTTGCATGCCATTTTAGATGTTCACTATGACGACTTCATTGATGGACTTAGTCCACAGTTATTTTCCTTATGTAATCATTTATTTGTTGCTTAGTACTGAACCTTCCAGTGTGTCCAAAACCCTAATAAACACTATGTTGACCTAAAGTATCTTCCAAGATGAACTCACAATGAAGTTCTCGTCATAGATTATCTGGCATTATTTTGAGAAGCTGGACTGTAAACAGTAAAACATGGCATGGTTTACGGATTATACTTACAGGCCCGCGTCAACTACCAACTTTGCACACAGACACTCACATCATATTCTAAATGATAAACAATTCTTTTAAATGTTTAAATCGAATCCAATGATGATCACCAAAAGGGTGAGGAAAAGCTACTATAGAAGAAGACAGAGAATATATTCATGGATACCAACCAAAGTACTAACTGCAATATGAGTACAACCAGATCAACTTATTTAAGACCACTTTTAGTTATACTTATATTTGCACGCCACATAAATTTCAACTTTACTCACGAAATCTTATTGATTTTAATGGTATAAATGGAGCGTGACAGATGATAGAAAGTGTGAAGTGTTGGTCTTCAACAAGGTGCAAGTTTTGAACCAAATGCTTCGGAAAACCCCTAAACCTCATTTACTGCATCTTCCTTAACTATTGGAATGTTCAGTTCATTGAAATGTATTTTAAATGCAAGATAAATTTCTATCTTAAAATATGTTTAAAACAGAAAAACTATAAACTTAATTTAAACAGAAATTTAAATACAAATTAAAAATTTTAAATGCTTGTTAAACATAGATTAAATTTTCAAACAAATTTGAAAACGAAACTGCCAAATTTGACAGTGAAGTTGACCAATGAATAATATTTCAGTCAAGTTGTAGCTTGCGTCTGCGCAAACTTGTAAAATTTTGTTTGCTGGTAGTGAAGTACAAAGTGAGTTTTGAAGCAAATTACAATATGTATGTTTAAATGTATATCGGTATGCACACTGATGAAACTATGAAAAGTGGTATGTTCCATATTTATTGTGCTAGGTACTCATGCAGATGCTAGTATAGATAATAATACACAGACATTTCCCACAGTGATGGAACCAGTGCCATGTTTTATGGCAAGAATGCAAAGCATCCCAATGTCAAAAACCATAAACGGTGACCCTGTAGAAAAAAATAAACTCCAGGCTCTACCTAACGGAAACAATGGTGTTAATCTCTCTTGTGAGGACTTAAGCCATGTCTTTGAGGTACTATATACCACTGTGGTAGTTTGAACTAATACTGGCGAATTTAGCCGGATACATTGGACATTGTTAACACAACCTGATTGTCGGGGAGCATCAGGGCTAATCCAACTCTGCCGCCTCTTTCCAAATACCGGATTAGATCTGAAAAGAGATCAAAAGTAGGTAAATGAGAGAAAATGTGCTAGATAGGGAGATTTCAAGATGACATTAAGTTTGCATTGGACAATACATTAAGCTTTTCGTATTGACATTTAGAAACATGAACCAACAGACTTGTATTGCAGTGACTGTTCATCCCAAAAATATATGAGGTTTCCAAAAATATGTCCATCAGAGTATGTTTAGTGATTTACAGACAAAATAATTAATAATGTACACGATCTATCACATTATGGGGAGGGTGAGGTTTGATCATTGGCGCAAAACAATTAGTACATAACAAGGAGTTATGTTATGAATATATAGACAAGGAGGTTGAGTGGCGAATTTTTACATTAAAAGATATTACTATAAACTAATTCATGATGGAAATAAACATCATTGGAAATTTAAAGTACATACAGTCTGTTATATGCCTGACAGAAAAAAACTGTTGGTACAATTTGATCTTATATCATCAACTAAATGTGAAATTCGGATCCCAAAAGTTCAAAACAAGATGAACATTGGTTCATGTGGGACATTTGACAAAATACATATTAAGATCAATTGTACAATGTTGATTTAAATATTGAACATTTCTGGTGTTTTTTAAGACCGACAATTACCAATTATTAAGTAGAATGGTTCAGTGTGATATTGGCTTATGCTACAATGTTGCACTCATTCAATCAGGAAAAAATACAAATAAAAAGGAATATAATTTGTGGTAGACTTATTTAATTGCGTTGGTTTCCTGCATCGTAGGTAATAAGATCTGGGAAAGGTATATATTATCCCTTCTACCCATATGTCTTACCAATTTCTCAATCTCTGACAGTTTAAAATGGCTTAGCAGACAGACTGAGTGGGCTGTATTTCATCTCCATCCTGTCATTAGGTAATATGTAACTATTTTCAAAAGCAATTATTGCTTGCCGTATAAGTAGATATCTGGTACTTGTATATTACACCATCATAAGCATAGAAATTAATTGCTTGGACCCATACTGAATAGTGTACATGACCTGCATTCACAATATCAGCTGGAAATATGTCTTCGTGTGTTCAGGATGAAGACCCAATTATGACCTGTGCAGACATTTTCTCTCTAATAGAATTTGAAGCATATCCCCATTTTAACTTTTATGTGGTGTAGTAATATACAAATTATGATATGTTATTTGCATAACGTTCAAAATGTAATTTGCAAAATTTTTAAAATTGAAATTGCATAGAAAATTTTAAATCACATAATGTTTAATTTCGTAGTTCAATTTGTAAAACCCCTCTCTCTCTTTCTATATAAATATATATATATATATATATATATATATATATATATATATATATATACTGTCAAAATGACATATCGTTAAATACAACATTAAGCATGACGTTCCAGTTTAAAATTTTAACACTAAGATACCAACGGAACGCAGTTATTTCGCTATATAGTCCCTACATTTGTTTTTCAGTACTGAACCTTTCATTGTGTCCAAATCCTAATAAACCATATGTTAATCTAAAGTATATTCCAAGATAAACTCACAGTGAAGTTATTATCATATGTTAACTTGCATTATTTTGAGAGGTTTATATATAAGCAAAGCGTGCCATGAATCAGATATTTCACTTTAGGATCAACATCAGTACTGGGTCACTCATTGTAAGTGAATTCACAAAGTCACATCATAATACTCCTTTTCAATAGAATAAACAATATCCTTTAAGTGAATACCACAACTGTTTAACTTAAAGCTAATGATCATCACCAAAAATCAAAATAGAGGAAACTAGATACAATGGGACTAATCAGAAGTAATGACTGTATTCTGTCATGGTGTACACATGGATTATCTCGAAAGAAAACCCTGTTTAAAGATTTAAATTGGAGTAACTAACATCCTGTGTGTGTGTGTGTGTGTGTGTGTGTGTGTGTGTGTGTGTGAGAGAGAGAGAGAGAGAGAGTCTACAATTTGCAACTAATGACTGTATTCTGTCATAGTGTACACATGGTTTATCTCGAAAGAAAACCCTGTTGAAAGATTTAAATTGGAGTAACTAACATCCTGTGTGTGTGTGTGTGTGTGTGTGTGTGTGAGAGAGAGAGAGAGAGAGAGAGAGAGAGAGAGAGAGAGTCTACAATTCGCAACTATATTTCTAGGTAGCAATGGCTGGGTTTCTTTCAGCTGCGTCTAGTCTGATAACAAGGCCGTAAAAATCTTGTTTCGGCTAATTAGTTATGCCAAGCTCGATGTTGGACAAAATTGATCTGGAACCCTTAGCTAGCTATGTTATCTTCCTAACTTGAATCCATATAATAAGATCAAGTGCAAGTTAAAACTGTGTGAAAGAAACCCAGTCCCTTAGGCAAGAAATTATTTTAGTTCTAAAATTTAACATCCAACATTTTATGAAATTTATCCGATTTTGGTAATGCTCTAGTTCTATCATATGGTGCAGAAGAGGGGGGATTTAAGCTTGTCAATCTTGCTCAAAGAGTTCATTTGCGTTTTTGCAAAAAATATTTAGTGTTAAATAGTCTAGAAAGAATGGATTTGTATACGGTGAATTAGCTAGAAGTTTCATTTTAGAACACTTAAACTCATTAACATTGTTAAATATTTGTTAAAACTTTAAATTTTTCCAGGAAGAAAATATAAAAAATTATTCAGCATGACATTGCATATACAGAATTTTTAGTGAAACAAAAGAACATTTTATGGGAGGAAGAATTATGGAGCTTAGAAAGATTTGGTGTTGGTTACCTATTTTTGCAAGATGTAGGTAATGTTGATATATTCCTAATACACAACGCCTTAAAGATAATTTATTTTTGTTCTAGGCTTGAATCTTCAAGTAGAGCAAGATTTTATATTGTCTTGCAAATAACTTTCCATAAAAAATATCTGCCTTTTATTGCTATTAAAGATTTTAGAATATAACTAACTAACCTGCGAGTTAGTGTTGAAACAAGTAAACGGGCAAAACACGCGAGCGGTACCAAATGAACATAGAACAAGTGGTTTTGTAATTCGATTATAATTATTATAATGTTAGTTTTACATGGAATATAGACACAAGTATGTACCTAAATATTATTAGAGGCATCCGATATTGCCAAATTGATAAAACTGTTTCCAAGTACTGTTGATGTTACGTGGAATATAGACACAAATATGTATCTAAATATTATTAGGTGCATCCAGCAAGGCCAAATAGATAAATTCTGCTTCCATGTACAAATTAGAAGATATGAAATTTAAGAAATTTTATTTGAAGGCGTTATTTTATTACAGAGGTTTCACACTGCTGCTGCCATACACGTTCTCTGTTTTACAGTCGCAATACTACACAACATATTTCTTTGACAGTTGTAAGTGTACCGCATGAAATTGTCTTAACTCTAAAACTGAACTTCCGACATAAGTTTCGCATAATTTCAATAGGCACTTTGTCTAATAAATAAACACTCGATGACTGAATACATCAATAGGCGTTTAATTATCAATCACCATGTAGTGGGAGTCGAATGATAAGATCACGCTTATTTGTTTTGTTTTAAAGAGGTCCCCAGGAGCATACTATTTTCTAAGAAATGCTTAATATTCATTGTATATGACAATAGTTAAGCAATAGCTAGGATAATTCTCTGCTCAATCAAATGTAATTCATAGAAAGGAACGCGAATGTTAAGTTAATTATGAAAATGAAGTTATGTTCGGAATTGATTAACACATAATAACAATGTCTTGCTTTCTTGGAAAGGAATCCGAATTATACATGCATAATAGCACAGTGTCTTGCTTTCTTGGAAAGGAATCCGAATTGTACATGCAGAATAACAGTGTCTTGTTTTCTTGGAAGGAATCCGAAGTGTACATTCAAAAGATACTGCCCGCAATGTCACCATACGTGTTGAACATTAAGTCTGTAACTTAACTGTTTTGCAATTGCCGATAATCAAGTTAGCACCTGCTGTTGTATAATCTTGCTAATATAAAGACAAGTTAAATGTGCACTCTTGAGATAAAGATTGACAATCAAGACCCGAAAGTCCGATTTAGATCTTTTATGGTACATAAATCTACTAAATTAAAAGTATAACCTTGAAACAATGTATAAATAATAAAACATCGAAAACTGTCATGGGATGAATACGCTTTAGTAGCTTTATACTAAATACTATATCTTAAACAGCAAGAGAGGGTGTGACTAAATATAGTTTCCTCTGTCACGGAAATCAAATTTTCGTATCTGGCTATCTGGTTCATTAGGAATAGAACAGCATCTATCAATACTATTTCAAACTTACGATCAATGGCCACACATAGATGGCATAAGGACAAGTAGATATTAAAAATATATATGTGAAATATTAAATCTGGATATCGGACTAACTTGAATTCAACATATCTTTAAAATATAAGAATTATATGTCGTTTTATCCTTGGGTCAAAAATGGAAACAAAAATAATATTATTGATAAAGAAAATGTAGCGTAATGGTGAGTGTGTGTGAGATCAAATATCACAATTAGTTAAATATATTTAATTTTATAATAATAGAGCTATTAAAAATCTAAGCATACATTAGTGATTTGAAAGACATATTGGAAATTGAAATATTTGGATTCTTATACAAATATTGTTACGGTAAGAAATTGTCTTCCTTTTTAAAAAGTTGCACTATAGATTTTAATGACATTCATCACCAATGCAAGAATTACGACAAGGAGTACAACGTATCTCTGAGATTTCTTACTGGTAGCTTCTGGACTTTTGGTTACTTGTCGTAAACTTCAGCCACGTACAGTTGTCCATCTGTGGAACAATTATTAGATATTCTTCAAACCAATTGGTTCTTTCAGTAGTCTAAAATTATTTCGTTTATGTTCATAAATACCAGTTTCAATTTATATGAAAAGATATTGCAATGCTTGATTGCTCAAGTTGGTCAGTTTCACATTCTTTACGGTAAATTAAAAGTGCTATATTTAAAAACATGCAAACAGAAGTAGTTAATTGTCCCTGTTCTGCATATATAAAATATGGAGTGCTCTTTCTAAGCTTTGTAATATTGCGTAATTTTCAATATGCTATTTAGTAATATGTCATTTTTTTAAAAAAAATTCAAATCCACGGAACTCACATCCACAAAAATGGTATGATAAAAAGAAAGAGATGAAGGTATAAATGAAACTTTAAGTTCTTAATTTATTAACCAAGAAAACTATTATTTTTTCTGCTATTGGTCTCGGAGCAACTCATTGTCGTTAACAAATGAACACCTATGCTCTAAAAATGACCAGTAATTTATATTTCCTTTCCCCCAGTATAAAATGTATACTTTGATGTACTTCCTGCCCCCAAATAATCAGTTTTGCTTTGCTAAAATTTATATTTAATCTGTAATCTCCAACAATGTTCTACAACTAGAGATATATTTATTCATTCTCCTTTTATAATTTTTATTGGCTCTGTTTAGTGTCTGTCTCTTTGACCGTATAATGAGACCATAGGAGCTTTCTGGACGCAATGTCGCCTCTGGCTTTCTGGCACTGACTTCTAAGTCATATCTCATCATTATATTAATCGTAGTTATCAAACGCCTTTGCCTAAACCATTCTTCGTCTGTGTTAGTAACTATGCTGGGAATTTCGTTCACAACATCAAAACTTCAATGTTTATTGCCAAAATAACACGGTGACCCCTAACTTTGCTAACCAAAGCCATTTCAATGTTCATAATGAAAACATCAGCTTTGTATTCTAGCCATTTAGGGGCGTCTATAGAGAATCTTTTTGATTTAGCATTTCTGTGAAGTTTCATAAAGTCAAGAACAGCCACAAGTAATGAGTTTCGATCAGAAAATAATGAATTGAATTAAGTTATATCAAAATTATTAATAGATTTCGAACACTCAAAACGTGACATTGCATAATCTATAACAAACGTTTGCACCTGTTTCTGTATCTAGACCATATCCACCATTATTTATAAAAATATTATTGCTCTTAAGCAGTCATAAAATCGGTTTCCATTATTATTATTATTATTATTAAATCATCTTGGGACACTCGGTTCTTACTAAGACCAAAAGATTCCAATAAATCAATCAATTCCACCATACCATCCTCAAGCTGATAATGTTTAGCAAGAAAATTGACATTACCTGATAAAATGTGCTTAATTAGCACAAACGATTATTGTCGTCAACAAATAAATACATTTATTCATAGTAAATACACATGCACGTATCCTCTGCATCAAACAACTGGACTTCCTCAACTCTGATAAGTTTAAAATTCTCCTCGGGGATAATAAACAAATTCAAATATGGCTTAACTTTTTCTGTGAACAATTGTCTTTAGTAACTTTCTGCCATATAGCATATTCTGACTCAGTTTCATTGAGACTCACATGTTCAATTATTCTTTTATCGATAAATACCCATATGAAACCTACCATTCTAAGAAAGCTCTGTTGACGGTTTTGTGCTATGGAATCGTATCGCTGCACAGAAAAATATAATATTAATAAAGTTTAGTGTTAAGAATGCACAATATTTCTGATTGATTAAGTATTATCTCTCACAAAATTGTGTGTAATTTCGTCTTACTCTCAGGCAACAAATAATTCAGAATTAATAGACTGTATAAAAAAGAATATGTTTCTGATATTTCGAATAAACCGTCTTGGTGTAGGTTTCAGGTTGCTGAAACTACAATGTAATTTAATAAGGATTAATTATTACAGACGTGTCCCAAAGGAAGTAAACAAACTTACTATGTGCGAATCTTGATCAAGGTTCAGAAAACTGTCAGAAAATGTGGAAAACAATGCCTTGAGAAACAGATATAAGTTGTTAAAGACCAGACATTAAAATGTCAAAGAATATTGGAAAATGTCAACGTCGTGTGCATCTGACACTCACTCTAGAATGTCTGCCGTAGAATGTGCAAACTTTGTTAAGTCATCAAATCATCCTGAGGATCCTTTAATCATTTTACCCAATGAATACATCAAGACTTATAATGATTATATCTTTGAGGATATGGAAGGATTATATGATGAAATTAAGAAATGTAATTAGACAGTCGCACTTTCTAAGGCTGTTGAACAAAGTTATGACACGAGAATAATGCTCGTATTGTTACGTGTAGGCTCGTGCAATAATAACAAGAGAAAAGAGTGAAGTCAACAAGCTTTGTATATTTTAATAAAATAATTTATTTCCCTAGAAAATAATGTAAAAATTGGAAATAGGACTTACGGTTTGTGAACATAATCCAAAATTTAATCCTAAGATTGAAAAACATAAGTCCTATCACTAAACAGTTCTAATAGAATCCAGGTTCGAATCTCGACGACGTTCCAATATGAGAGGCGATGACGTCAGATGTGGTCGTTGTACAAATGGAAACAATTCCTCAATTGAATCACAGTTTATATTTCCGTATAATTCCAGAATAAATTTCCACTGAATTTCATTCTCCCAGAATTTTATAAAAAAGTTACTCTTGTTTGGTTTTCTAGAAAATAAATTATTAAATTCCAAAACAAATGAACGTCAAAAACAATCTGATTTCAACAATAGAAACCTTTCGAGCCCTCGGGTTTAAAAATACAACTCCCTGAAAAGCTCTCAGAAAGGGTATTAAATCCAACTAAAATATCATCCCGTTCTCGCATGATTGGTCACGTGGTCTCTTAACACTTGAACAACGCAATAGAAAATATGAAATTTGTCACGTAACAAGAACAACTCTATCCAGATTCTCACTCTGAAATAAATTTAAAAATAAAACATTGTTTATTCAGACTACACGTAGACCGAAATGACCTTGGCAATAGCTAATCGTTTTCGCCTAGTGTTTACACTCCAGCGCACCAGGGTGAACTAAAAATAATGCTAATATAACATCTTTTACGTGTTAGATAAATAGAATTACTGAAAGAGAATATCGAATCCCGTGAAAATAATCATTACAATAAAATGTAAAGAAACAAAAATAAAATACAAAAGAATTTTAAAACTAACACACAAGCAATTTAATTACATATACGTAACACTTCCCCCATAAAGAAGCTTTCTTTTTACCATATGTAAATTATACATGAAGTAAACAAAATTACATAAGAAAATTCTATGAATTATATAAAGTGTATATGAAATAATATTTCTATACACGGGAAAGTGCATCTGCAATCAAATTGTCTTTTCCTTTGATGTGCCTGATGTTAAGATTATATTCTTGCAAAAACAAACTCTACCTTAATAATATTTGATTTTCATTTTTTCATTTTGTCGGTGAAGGTAAGGGGGTTGTGATCACTATACACAACAACCGGAGAATGAGCTGAGCTAATGTAAACTTCAAAATGCTGTAATGTCAGTATTAAAGCCAAACATTCCTTCTCGATTGTTGAGTAATTTTTTTGGTGTTGATTTAATTTCTTAGAGTAATAGCACACTTGGTGATCAAAACCATTTCTATCTTCTTGAACCAAAACTGCTCCAACCCCAACATCACTCGCATCCACAGATAATTTGAAAGATTGATTGACATTTGGAGCTGTAAGAACCGGCGCACTTTTGAGTATGGCTTTTAATCTATCAAAAGCTTCCTGACATTTTTCAGTCCAAAGAAACTTGTTTTTCTTACTTAACAAGTCTGTCAGAGGTTCAGCAATATTAGAAAAATTGGAACAAAATTTTCGATAGTGTCCGGCCATACCCAAAAAGCGCATCAGTTGCTTTTTACTGACAGGCACAGGAAAATCAGAGATAGCTTTGACCTTAGCATCTATAGGTTTAACTTGACCATGTCTCACAATATGTCCTAGAAAAGTTACACAAGCACGGCAGAACTCAATTTTAGAGAAATTAATTGTCAAATTTGCATCAGTGAGTCTTTCAAAGAATTTCCGAATTCCGAAGATTTGTTGCTCCAAGATCAACAGTGTCCAATTGAATTTCTTCACTTAAATCCTCAGTTGGTGGGACAGGTACAACTAAATTAACTGCATAATTTAATTGGCTATCTCTTTCAATATACTAGTACTCCATTAATTTATTTATATCAGAGTACCATTATTATAATTTAACTCATTCATTTTCTTCTTTACTTTGTAAGGGCCGTAAAACCTAATTTGAAGAACATTTTGAAGAATGAGCAAGAGAGAATGTACTCTATTACAGGACTCAAATGTTCTCTCAAGTAAAGTTTTGTGAAACCATAGTTTCACTTTTGACTTGAATTGCTGAGTTCCAAATTCAAACATAACTAGCTGGAAAATTCCAGACATGAAACTTGACCTTTGACCTGATGGGACAAATTTGGGAAGGCCAAATTGAGTAAAAAACTTTATCAAAGCTTTTACTATAGTATTCCTCAAAGGAATTGCCTCTGGGAATCTTGTTGACTCACACATAATGGTCAACAAATATTGGTTGCCTGACTTGGTCTTAGGTAAGGGACCAACACAATCTACCATAATTCTGCTAAATGGTTCGTCAAATGCAGGAATATGTTGCAGATGAGCCTTAGGTATCTTCTGATCGGGTTTTCCTACCATTTGACAAGTATGACAAGATCTACAAAATTTACAAACATCACTTTTGATTTTTGGCCAATAAAAGTGAGTCAAGATCTTGTGATAAGTTTTATTTATCCCTAAATGACCAGCCAGAGGAGTTTCATGGGCCAAACTAAGTATTTCCTGTCTGTAAGATTTGGAACTACAATCTGATAGTTCACTGACCATTCGTCATAAGCAGGTACCTCGGGAGGTCTCCATTTTCTCATAAGAACTCCATTTTTAATGAAGTAACAGACAGGTATTTCAGTGGCTTCAGTTTCACTAATGGCCCTCTGAAACAAACAGGCGATCTCTTGATCTTTTTCCTGTTCGACGACAAGTGATTGTCGTTTGTCACCCTGATTAGATAAAAGAGAATGAGTATTTAAAAGAGGATCACTGTGATCAATACCTTTTGATTGATCCAAATTAGAAGTGAAAGTGACCTCATCGAAAGCCTGACCAATACATGTGTCAGCTAAAAGAATATTTTCCTTATCAAAATCATTCTCAAGAACTTTCTTTGACATAGCTCTGGTAACTGCACAAGCAGGGTATAACTCAGGGTATTCTTTTTCAATAGGATCAACTTTCTGATCCAAAGAAGGCGTATCGGTTACAAGTGGATTAACCACTACCTTGTCTCCAGCTAGGTCGTTGCCTAGCAACAAATGAATGCCCTCAACGGGTAAAGAAGACACTATACCGACTGTCACAGGTCATCAAACTAAGTCTGATGACAAATTTACAGAATGGAGAGGAACATTGAGAAAGCCGCACTCTACTCCCTGAATGAGAACACTCTCATTAGAACAGGACTTCTCAGAAAAAGGGAAACTACCTGATAATAAAAGACTCTGAGAAGCTCCTGTATCTCTTAAAATTTCAATAGGGATAGGATTGGCCGAATCACCCAAGAGTGATATAGAACCCTTCGACATGAATGGTTCATAATTCTCCATAATAAAATCAGACTGGGGTTTATTAGACCCAGCAAATGTATTGTTTTCAATACATGACCGTGACCTTGACCTGTTAGAAATAAGAGCATTTGGGATAGGTCTATCTTGATTCTGATGCCTATATTTCAATTTGAAGTAATCAGAAATGACGTGTCCTTTTTGCAATAGGTACTCGTAGGAATAGACAGAGATTTTCAATCAAGTTTATCAGAAGCTTGATTTTTAGAAATTGTGCCAGATTGAGTTTTAGGAGGAGTCATATTGGGCTGAAATACCTTTCTACCAGTAGACTGCTGAGTGAATGGTTTGCCTACAACAGGAAATTTATAAGTTAAAGAATACTCATCGGCAGCAAGAGCAGCAGTTTCCAAGTTTTCGACCGCATGCTCTTCAAGATGATTCTTAATGTCATTAGGAACACAGTTTTTGAACTCTTCAAGTAACATAAGTTGTTCAAGACTTTCATAATCATGTTCAACTTTGTTGGCTATGCTCCATCTCTTAAAGAACTGCTCTTTTCCTCTAGCAAATTCAACATAAGTTTATCCAGCTTCTTTTTATAGTTTCTGAATTTTTGCCGATAAGCCTCAGGGACTAATTCATAACCCCTTAAGATGCACTCCTTAACCAAATCATAGTCAGAACTCTGTTGTACTGACAGGGATGCATAAATATTTCGGGCTTTGACAAAAAGTACACATTGCAATAATTGAGTCCAATGCTTCCTTGGCCATTTCAAATTTTCTGCAACTTTTTCAAAATAAATAAAATATTTGTCCATTTCCTTTTCGCTAAAAGAGGGCGAACTAACCTAATATTTTTTGTAATGTCAAAACTTGAATTTGTATGTAAAGTGGGATCGTGCTTTTCACTTGTCAGCTCAAATTCTTTCATTTTAATTTGAAATTCCTTTTCATCCTTCTCTTTTTGCGTCTGTACGTGCATTTGTTCTTTTTGTAATTGTATTTGTTCTATATGTAACTCCATTTGCATTTGTTCTTTCTCTTTCTGAAGCTCAAGCTTCCATAACTCCAATTCCATCTTGTATTTCATTTTTAATTCCATTACTTTTATGTCAGAGTCTGATACCGACTTACTGACCGAAGCCAAAACACTTTTATAAAAAACATTCTTCTCTACCAAATATTGAATCAAAATGTTTTTACTTTCTTGTTTCGTTAAGGAAGATTTTGGTCCAGAAAGATCGTACTTTCTGGCATGTTCAAGCAACTCATCTTTTTTCACACTATCTAACTGCTCCTGAGTTGAACTAGAAAGAAGAGTTTCTACTTCTGATGACATTGTGAATGAAAGCCTGTTGTTTTCACTAACGATTTCAAACAAAATGTAAAATAGTACTTGGGATTTGAAAACAAGGGGAATTTAAATTTCAAAAAACAATTTTCTGAAATATTTTAGCCAAATTCATATATCCCAAGGATGAGGCCCCAATTTTCTGCTGTTACGTGTAGGCTCGTACAATAATAACAAGAGAAAAGAGTGAAGTCAACAAGCTTTGTATATTTTGACAAAATAATTTATTTCCCTAGAAAATAATGTAAAAATTGGAAATAGGACTTACGGTTTGTGAACATAATCCAAAATTTAATCCTAAGATTGAAAAACATAAGTCCTATCACTAAACAGTTCTAATAGAATCCAGGTTCGAATCTCGACGACGTTCCAATATGAGAGGCGATGACGTCAGATGTGGTCGTTATACAAATGGCAACAATTCCTCAATTGAATCACAGTTTATATTTCCGTATAATTCCAGAATAAATTTCCACTGAATTTCATTCTCCCAGAATTTTATAAAAAAGTTACTCTTGTTTGGTTTTCTAGAAAATAAATTATTAAATTCCAAAACAGATGAACTTCAAAAACAGCCTGGTTTCAACAATAGAAACCTTTCGAGCCCTCAAGGTTTAAAAATACAACTCCCTGAAAAGCTCTCAGAAAGGGTATTAAATCCAACTAAAATATCATCCCGTTCTCGCGTGATTGGTCACGTGGTCTATTAACGCTTGAACAACGCAATAGAAAATATGAAATTTGTCACGTAGCAAGAACATCCCTATCCAGATTCTCACTCTGAAATAAATTTAAAAATAAAACATTGTTTATTCAGACTACACGTAGACCGAAATGACCTTGGCAATAGCTAATCGTTTTCGCCTAGTGTTTACACTCCAGCGCACCAGGGTGAACTAAAAATAATGCTAATGTAACATCTTTTACGTGTTAGATAAATAGAATTACTGAAAGAGAATATCAAATCCCGTGAAAATAATCATTACAATAAAATGTAAAGAAACAAAAATAAAATAAAATAGAATTTTAAAACTAACACACAAGCAATTTAATTACATATACGTAACAGTATATATTGTATATATTAACACTGTGACTGTTACTAATTCGCTTTTTTATTAATAAATAGTGTACATTTATATGCTTGGATGAGATTGATAGGCTAATATCCAACAAGGATTATTCTTCCATAGAATCTTAACTTTGTCAACATAGTTTTCATCCATTTTATATACAGTTATATTTTTTTCTATCAGAATTTACAAAAAAAAAAAAAAAATTGTGTTATACCCTCCTTCCAAAGATCTTAAGTTTTGTTTTAGCATCAATATTTTATTCGTTGGTCATCATCGGGACCAATTGGCTGACTCTATTATAGTTAGTTGACCATGTTTTTTAATATAATTTTCCACGGGGAACTTGTGTGCCTTTTTTTAGCGCGATCGCAGAGAGAACGTTGTTTCTCCCTAAATTCCATCTCTGATCAGCTTTCTGACCTGTCGAACTTGGATTATTGCATATCTTTCACTTCAGTGTCACTTTACGTTTGATCTGTCAAAAGAACACTAATATATTTTGAAACGGTTTAGCTGGTTCGTAATGACTGTTAATACTGTTAATACAATCGTTGGATTAAAGTAAGAGACTACTGATTGCCTAATGAGGTCACAACAATTGCGAAACATTTCCACACCGATACGGCCACTGATAGTACTCGTAACAGGATAGCGAATAAAGTCTAACTTTAGTGTTTCATTCCTAATTGGTTTTACTTTGGGATATAATATATTTCTGCCCTGAACAACAGTGTTAGGGTAGTACAAATGGAAACCAGATTTGGAATCTTTGAACAAACCGGTGTTTGCTACAATGTCAGGTGTTACGACTCTGTGGTCTTGAACCAAGTAACAAAGTGAAAATTTAAAACAATACAGTATTTTGAAAAGAATTAAAATAAATAACCCTACATGTGTTATCACGAGTCTAAAAGTAAAGAATGTTGCGAAGTACTTCCAATAATCGTGAATATGCTAATGTTTCAATAGTTTTGAATATGTTGATGTACTAACAGTCTTGTTGCATCATAATGAGTATTATCAACCTAACGGTTTTGCCTTTTTGTCCCCTTTGTGGCCCTTCCACCCGCCCGCGCAACTACCCCCATGACAAGTTAGCCCATAAGTGACCGTTGCATGTTGGTCACTTTTAAGTTTGTCCACACACACACGTTACGTGAGTGAGTCAGAAACGAGGGGTATATTCTCGGATGGATGGAAGTGCCCCAAAGGGTTTCCAAAAAAGGACAAAACGCCAGCCTTTGATACTACTATGTGATTGTAAGAACAAATCCCGCGGAGTGTACTTATTCAAGCAAGCGTATGGTAGCGATCAATACACACAATGAATGAATATACTGCATACAGACAGGCTTGTATTACTGATTGTAACCATACTATATCAACAAAGCTCTGTATTGAATTATCTCTGTAGCATCGCTTGCACAGTCTCTTTATCGTGATTGTATCCTGGCAAAAAGAGAGATATATTAGTTAAGCTGTGATTATCTTCGTACAAAATTGCAGTTGCATCAGTTGATAAATGTAAGGAAGATTTCCATTGGTCAGACCCAGTTGCATTTATTTCTGTATAAACTATATAAATAGAGTCCCGTGCAAAGTAAGTAACGTAAAACACTGAATCGGATGGCATACACACTACATGCCTTTAAAACAAAATAAAATGGTGGGTTTATATTGTATTTAGAAAATTTAATAAATTGATTTGACAGAATCAACAAGAAATCTTTATAATTTTTCTGAAGATAAATAATTCTTTCTTTGATTAGGTTTGAAAACAAACAACGCTGAGAAGCTCAAAATCTGCCAAGAA
This sequence comes from Megalonaias nervosa, assembly GCA_016617855.1. NCBI lineage: Eukaryota > Metazoa > Mollusca > Bivalvia > Unionida > Unionidae > Megalonaias > Megalonaias nervosa. Next base: position 36,458 of record JAECUM010012819.1, read on the forward strand.
GAACATTGGAGCTATGTTGTACAGCACTTTATTTGCGGCTCGTTACAAATGATTTTAAAACTATAGATAAAAACGGATATGGGGATTAGGGGAAGTGGTTCAAATTCTAACATCATCACAATTGGTTTCACAGTCCTACAATGTAAGACACCGACCTTCATTATTACGATGTTGGGGGTAGAAAACCCGCTACTCCCCCTATCATAACTTGTCTTTGTAGCAATTACGTTGCAGATGGAGCATCCGCTCTTCTATAAATAGCTATGTATCAGATGCCCTCATCAAGAATTCGAATGATTAAATAAGGCTCCAAAACTGATAGAAAATCTCTTTAAAAACAAAAAAGGATAAAAATAGATAAAATTATAAAGAATTGCAATTATAAGTGTTAATGTAGTTTTATCTTCGTTTATTTGCTGTGTGATTTGGCAACTGACAGTTTATAACACGGTAGTCGGAGATAGAAAGGAGGTTTCTGGCTCAGGGACCATATCTCTCCTGTCCAGAAGGACCCAACAAATACAAAAACACGCTTTTCAGACCACCTCCGACCCCCCCCCATCAGGTTGGCGGCAAGCCGATTTTATTTCTAAAGTATATATAAAATTTTATTTCGAAGTGCTTTGCACCTTGAGATTGTTTTTAAAGTTTAGACAAAATTGTATTTTGAAGTGCTTTGCACTTTGAGATTATTTCTAAAGATTAGATAAAAATTTCATACCCTATCATCACCATACTTTTTTGATAATTTTTTCATACCTGGTAACTCTCATTGGTTGAATATCTGTTAACATACTGTCAATAATACGAAACTCGCGTATTAAATCGTCCGTATCATATTTTACACCTCGCAAATAAGATCGTATCTGATCAAGTAATTTTTTTATAAGTGATACTTGACGTTTTACAAGCATTTCTTTTTAGTCTCAAGTCGAGGCTCAATTTTTTTACACGCTGTTGCAAGAGAAACACCAACACCGGATATTATTAATAAAAACGGGTTTAATGATGCTCCATTTGAGATTATACCAGAGCCAGTTGTTATCAGTGGTAAATATGATATTACCCGTAGTATTTTGCTATAGTATTTGTAACATTGTTTTACACACCATAGGATTTTATGATAAAACCTGTAATATTGCATTAATGCGTCCACATCATGTTTTGGAATTTCCTCTGAAACATGATTGAAATGGAAGATCTGTTTTTTCCTTAAACAATAATTTTTTAAAATGATTTTTTACACGATAGTAAAAGTTCTAGTATCAACAATTGAATCAAGAAATTCACGAAACGTATTACTGTTAGGGTCAGCTATAAAATCTCTATACCTGTCATAAACATCTGATGAAGTATCCTCATATCATTCATCTGTTAATACCACATTTTTCTTTAACCAACTGTAGGAATCAAAAGTGTTTTCTAGTTATCGTTCATGTAAATCTGTTTTATTTACCAAATCGCCGTATTCTCTTTCTGTTTCATCAATAAACCCGAGTACCAAGCTTATTTGATCCAAAGTAAAATTTTTGAGAACAAGATGTTTTCTGATAATTGCTAAGCTGGATGGCAACAAACTTGATAAAACTTGTGGAACAATTACCGGTAATATTAATATGTCAAGCAAAAACATTATTGGGTTGGAAACTACTTATCCGCCAGCAAAGTTTAATAACACACAAGCGGTGAGTTATGCTCAACTAAAATCTGTTGACGATAACAAGCTTAATAAGGCCGGCGACACAATAACTGGTAACCTGATAATGAACAACAACACAAAAATAACTGGATAACGATAACCTCGCCTCCAGCTGATGATACTGATGCTATTAGTTATACTCAGTTAAAAGGAGCACTCACTCAGTATTTAAAACTATCTGGTGGAACAATGTTAGGCTACATAAATATGAGAACCAACAAAATAACACCAAAATATGTTCCAGTCAAAGCGTATGTTGATAGTCTATCTAGTAGTGTAAAACGAACCAAAAACAATGTTGGTTATATTCCAACACTTTTTAAAGCATATGATAACCGAGTTGGGTTTGAGGTAAGCGCATCAACACATTATCCTGAAAATTATCCTCATCACGCTTTTGCTGTTGATTATGGACAAGAATGGACGACTAACGGAGAAACCAAAGACTTTTGGATTAAAATCAAATGTCCCGTTGCAGTTGCTATTTGGCAATTTCATTTGCGCGGTCGATTAAACTCTAGTTTTTATCGAATTTATAGTTGGCAATTGGAAAGGGCAAACGATGATACTAACTGGACAATATTGTATATTACAACAAACACATATATTTCAAAAACACAATATTTTACTATTCCAACTGCGCAAACTGTTAACAAATACTTGTATTTTCGAGTTTATGTTGTCGCTGCTGGAGATCCGTTTCCAGGATTGACAGCATTTCAAATATACACACTCGACAATCAAATTTAATCTAGCGTTGTAAAATAATGTCCGAACCAGCAATCATAACCCTTGCAAGAGGATTTCACGATAGAATTTTTAATATGAGAAAAGATGTTTCTACAACAGATGTTAGCGATAAATCACAAGCGGCAAATAAAATACAAAATATGAAATATTCTTGCATCAGTTCAATAAACAGTACAGTATTTCAAAAAAGTGAAATTAATTTTGTTCGCGTTATGCATATGCAAGGACCACAACTAATAGAAGCAATAAGAAAATTTGATTTTATAAGCAGATACTGTCATCATGATGATTGTCTAGAAGAACAAAAACAAGTTGAAATCCTGATAAAAAAATATTGCTTGAGTTCGACAAGGAAAATGCAGATTTGATAATACAATCAGATCTAATAAAAGCACGAGCTTATGGTGGAAGAGCGCAGGAAGTAAAACGAATAAACGACAATCATAGTCGTCTCGACAAACTAGCGGAACCTAAAATAATAAAATTAAGAAGGCGAGTATTTCTCAAATAATATTCTTTTACCTGGTGCTGACGCTGCTGCAGACGCTTTGATTGTTAGAGATTTCTTATTGCCAATGCTCATAGTTTTGGCATAGCCGCACCGGCTGCAGCTGCTAATGCAGACGCCACAAGAGTTTCACCTACTGCCGCTTTTAATAATTTAGGTGTGACAGCACCAGCTGCAGCCTCAGATGGTGGTGCAATGTTAAATCATGTCAATAGCGCAATTGGTTTAAACAAATAATAAATATAACGAGGGATATGTCAAACGAAAAGCGCTCGCGGCGGAATCACAACAAATAACAATGATTCTGCCGTTAAGCACAATATTTGGTATTTGTCACGACCATCATAAAGTATTTCGAGGGTTGAAACACACGCTTATTTTAGATCGGGCAGACCAAAATAATTGTTTTGTTCGAGTTGGTGGAGCAGATGTACAGTCTGTGATTACGAAATTAGACCTGTGGATGCTTCGAATTGTTCCATCAATGGCTAAGTCAATAGAGATTAAGGCAATGTTGGAATCATATACAAAAAGATTTATTTTCTCCTGCATACAATATATCAAACAACTGTTCCTAAAGCAACCGACTACAAGTGGAGTATTACAGCGACTTCAAGCTAACAATTGCCAAGGTATATATTTATTGTTTTTCAGCAATCAGCACGACTTGGTAGCCAACTACAAAATAATGCCGTATTCAATAACGCTAACTTTAGAAGAATATTCGTCAGAATAAACTCTAAACAATACCCAGAACGAGCGATCGAATGTGATTTTACAGCCGGCGCTGGTAAAAATGTTACGAGAGCATATATATACCTGATTTAAGCGATGCAAAAATACTAAGACGCTGACAGCGGATCACAGATTAATATTGAAGAATTTCGTACGCTTTATCCTATCTTTTTCTTTGACGTATCAAAAGACTCCAAACAATTGATTAATTCAATCGCAGAAATAGAAGTAACTTGGACTCTTGGAGGAGTTCCAGAAACTCCGTTTAACGTTTTTGCGCTTGTGTCTAGCGACCGATTCTTGACAATTGACGCGGTGAAAGATAGAATGATGGTACAAGTGTAAGAGACGACTTTATCAATTTTATGTAGCGAATAAAATATAATGAAAACCAAATATACAACCAAAGAAATATACCTGACGACCGGCCAAGTTGAAAAATTATCAGCAGCGGTGGCTAAACGCAATTCTGTTTTCTTAAAGATATTTCCGACGACGGAGTCGTTGACAATGTCTCCAGCGACAAAGTCGCCAACGACAGAGTCGCCAGAGACAACGTCTACGAAAACAGCAATCCAAGTAATGTTGACACAACAACAAAGCAATAAACTCAATCGCAAAGCGATCGAAGGAAACCCGTTTGTTCTTATGTTGTCTGTTGCGTAGATAACGGCGATGGCCAACCTCTATGCGGTCGACGGCGGCTTTCTTGGACGAGCACTGTCTGTGTTAGCTAGCGCAATACCAAACATTTTACCTGTGCTAGGAACATTAGGACTAGCAGCAGCTTCAGGGGCAGTATCAGGAGCAACTTAAAGAGCAGTATCCGGAGACGGTGTCAAACAGATCTATCTTTGATGTAGCTTTATATAACAATAAAAAAATAAATGCCAGCTAAAAAGACAAGATCACAAAGATCAACAACAACAAAAACTAAAAAAAAAAAACAAAACAAAAAACAACGACAAGGCGTTCACGGGCGCCAGCAGTTTCAAAGTCAACAAGACAAGGAGGAATTATGATGGAAAATCTATTTCCAGCGGTAATGGAAGCAACGAGAAGAGCAATACCGATAAAACTAAGAAGTGCAATTCCGAGTATATTAGAAGTCATGCGCGAGGCGGCCAAACGAAAGTAATTTTATGTAACAAAAATAAAATAAAATGCCAGCTAGAAAAACAAGATCGTCAAAAAAACAAAAAAAAAAAAAAACCAAAAAAAAAAAAAAAAAAAAAAAAAAAACAAAGCGTTCGCGGGTGCCAAAGACAAAACAGGGAGGATTTTTTTCCTATCGCTCCACTCCTAGCGGGATTAGCGGGAAGTCTACTCCCTAATCTGTTAGGAATCAGACGCGGAATGATTCTACCAGGGACCAGACGCCGTTGAGTAATTTTTATATACTTGAAAAATGAAAATCCGACTACAAAGTCATTGAGAAAGGATTTCATGGAGTATATTCTAAAGATGAACTAGGTAATGTAACAGCAGCTGGTTCGTGTATTGTAAACATACAAAACTTTAATGATGGATCCGGCACTCACTGGGTTGCTGTTTACGATAATAATTATTTTGATTCGTTCGGACTTCCTCCGAGTGATCTTGTAAAAAATATATTTTTAAAAAATTAAAAAAAAAAAAATTACTCATCTAATCAACTACAACCAATCGGAACATCAGCTTGTGGATATTATTGTATTATATTTATCCGACAGATGTTCCGGAGTAAAAACTCTGGAGATCCCGATTTTCTAAAGTTTATTTTACAATTTGATAGGTATCCGAGCAAAAACAATGATAACATAGCGCGACAATATTAATTTTGCGTGACAATCAAGTATAACAACAATGACACAGTCATCAACATATTGTCTCAAATGTAGAACTAAAACGCCTAACACGGACGAGCTAACAGAAAAAAAACCAAAAAACAACAGAACGATGTTAACAAGTATTTGTACTGTTTGCGGTAGAAAGAAAAGTATATTCCTGGCAATGCCAGGCAAACAAGTAGCGGAAGCTCCGTCAACATCAGCTTCGCTGACGTCGGGATCTGGAATCCCTGACGTTGTCAGGGGAGTTATTTTTGTCGACGATTAAAAAATGAAACAATAAAACAACAATAAAGTTGTTGTAATTGTGATTGTGATAAGGATTTTTGTATCGAACAAGATAAAATTGTTACGTACTGTCAATACTGCAATCGCCGAGAAGTAATTGGCTCTGGGATGGATATCCACAAATTTATTGGAAAATTACCAAAACCGAGTGGAGGTTGGACATTGCCCGGTCATAAATACACTGTGCCATATAATCCGCTAGATAAACAACTAGATGAAAATCCATTGCCAGGACAAGAGCCTTATACTTAAGTTGATGCGATAGCAATGCGCCACGATATCTGTTATCGGGATAACGAACGAGATAAGCCTGGCTGTGAAAAGATGATGCTCGAGACGAACTTCGTAATATGGAACCTGCAAATATACGAGAACGATTTGATAGAAAACTGGTGCAAGGATTAATTGCAACAAAATATAAATTTGGGCTCGGAAGAGAATTGTATGATGATAGCATGCAATCGCTTGCAGCTGAATTACACAAACCTACAAAAATAAGTTTTCGCGACGTGAGGTTGTCGCGAATGCCGTTGATGATATCTGGGTAATAGATTTAGTAGATATCTCAGATCTTGCTCAGTTTAATGTTGGCGCCGATGGCGCTCAGAAAAAAATACTTGTTTAACGTTATTGATGTTTTTAGCAAATACGAGTTTAGTATACCCGTTACAGAAAAAACAGGAACATAGATAATTGATGCACTAAAACTAGTAATAACAAGTACAGAAAGAAAACCAAATAAAATTTGGACTCATCATGGAGCAGGGTTTTTTTTATAAAATAATTTGAACAGTTTTTGGAGCTAAATAACCTAAAAACTATGTTACGGAAAACGAAGGAAAAAACGTTATTGTTGAACGATTTTATCGTACACTAAACGAGCTGAACCATAAACATTTGACAAGTAAAACACGAACAGGTATATTGATGATCTTCCGCAGATTGTTGATAAATACAATAACACAAAGCATAAATCTATCAAAATGTCACCAAACGACGCAATTAAAAATCCAATTTTAGCAAACGAAAACATGTACCTCAGAAACAAATTTAAGGTTGGTGATAAGGTTAGAATTTCATTAACAATTAAAATATTTAAAAAAGGATTTACTCCAAACTGGACTGAAGAAGTATTTTGTAGTTGATAAAATTTTCATGACAATTCCTGTAACGTACGCGCTAAAGGATCTAGCCGGGGAACCAGTAATTGATAGTTTTTACGAACAAGAACTACAGAAAACTGAACAAGATATATTAGTTATCGAACAAGTAATCAGAAAGCGTGGCAATAAAAGCCTCGTGAAGTGGCGCGGGTACAGCGATAAATTTAATATTTTTGGATACACACCAAAGAGCTAAATGAGCTTAATATTGTGAAATAATGTTTTTGTAGAATTTTTTCGTATTTACGTAAGACGGATTTACATTTTACTGGCTTACATAATCATATCAGATATCGTCGGCAAATATCAGAAATCGTCATCAGATTAAATATCTTGGCAAATATAAAATCAAATTTTATATTTTTCTGTCGGTCGGGAATTTTGAATTTCAAGAACGGTTTTATCAGCCGCCAAAACAATTGATTCTCATCCACTGTAAAATTAAATTTCAATATTTTTTGTGATATGATACTTTACATTGTATCGCCCAGTTGTCGGTCTTCCGTATTTTTTTTAATCCCACGACGTTGTCACTGAAAGTTTCAATTTCGTCGTTGACATCAGCTTCGCTGACGTTCGCGACTTTGTTGTTGGCATCAGTTTCGATGACATCATCTTCGATGATGTTTTCGTTGACATTAGTTTCACTGACGTTAGCTTCTTGTGTTGTATTTAAAGTTGTTTTCGATGGTATTGATGATGTATCATAAATATATTTTAATTTTTCGAGAAAACTCATATTATATAATTTTGTAAAACTTAAATAATAGAATAATAAATAAGATAAGATACATCGAGCAGGTGAAGATATGCAATATTAGTGCCCTTAAGAAAGTAGTAAAAAAGTATTGTCAGGCGAAAAAAATATTACAGTCAATTTATTTTTAGTTCACGGCGGAAACGATAAAATTTTATTGACCGACTCGGAAAGAAAACAATTATACGATAATAAAAAAATTCGTATAGTATGATAGAGAAGCTATTATGTTGGTGTGTGATAGCTGCATCAGCCGAGATGAGCTTGCTAAAATCTTACAATAAGTTTAGTTATCATACCAAAATGCTATTTTGTCAAAGGTTGATGGTGATGTTGCCAAACTCGTAATACCATGACGGTTGCCGGATTTATCTTATAATATCGAGCAGCAGCTGAAATTGATTTGAATATTAGTTTCTCATCTGTTTCAGTATTTACCTCAATGATAGGTGTAGTCCGGTGTCTAAAATTGATACTTCCACCTCGTCCTTTTCTTACATTTTCTCGCTGGGTAACTAGTTCTAGATTTTCTAGACAATTGTCGGTTTTAATACGGTTGATATGGTCTATTACTAAACCATCTGGAATAGGTCCGTTAAACGTTTCATAAACAAACTGATGGCTATAATAATTAATAAAGTCTATTTATATTCCTCGAACAGTTATCCTAAGATAGCCATTGCTTTGCAAATTACCTATAACTTTTTTCGTTTTTGTGCTTCGAATAATTCCTTCGTCACAGGCCTCGTAGAGATCAAATATTGAATGAGGTTGAAACTCATCTTGTAAAGACAAGTTTGCAATATTATCATCAGAGACCGCACCATTGACATGATACACTCATTTCCCTTCTGGAATATCATCAAAAAACAACGAGTAAATAAAATCTTTCTTTAGTGTTTCAGTTCGCTCAGCATTATCACCTTTAACGCTAATCTTATAACCCGCTGGTGTTGCTTTAGCAAATGGTTGTCCGTATTTGACGTGTATCACCGACCCTAACATATTCCCTGCATACAGGTTGTATTTAGGGTGAACATAATAATACTCTTGCTCGCTTGCGCTTGTCATTATACAATAGGTAATTCTAATCTCTAATTGTACGTATTTTGCTTAGCCCTTATACTTGTGTATAGTGCAGTGCGCGCTGTTGAACGCTCAATTAGACATTTGATAGCACAGTATACAACAATGCTGAAGTTACGTGATATAGCAAAAATGAGCCTTATAGGAGAACCTATAAAAATAGCTACTGCTTTCGCAGGATTTGATAACAATTATCGATCTGATAAACAAATCGTTCTGGTAAATTTCACCTCCATAAATCGTTTTCATTTGCTAGAATCAACTATGAAACGTGAACTTGAAAAACATAAGGGTTTGAAAATCCTAATGCAGTATCACGTTGTATTTTCTAAATTACATGTGACAGAAGAGTCGACCGACGAGGAAATTGCAGATCCTTTTATTAACGCAAAATCCAAGCGCGTTTTGTTTGGAACTAATCTTTTATTGCTAGCCGATAAAATACACCAGGAAATATGGAAAGGTTCTGGTTGGAAGTTTGAGATGATTACTGAAATTTTATTTCACACAATGAAATATAACGTATATTGACCTGCCGCAGAAAATAAAAAGCAAAAAAGGCTGTATTAACGTCAAAAACTTTTATAACAGATGCTTCCAGTGGGCCATTCTTTCTGGAATGTTTACAGCAGAATAAAACGCCGATCGTGTTGACAAGTATTTTGCTCATATATCGAAATTAAATTTTACTGACATTGACTTCCCAGTTGCAGAAAATCAAATAACAAAGTTTGAAAAGCAAAATAATATTTCAGTAAACGTATTTGGTCTTGACGAGCATGAAAACGTCTATCCGAGATATATTTCAGAAAAATCCTCGCAATCAACAATAAATCAACTGTTTTATAAAAAAACATTACGTATGGATCAAAAACTTCAACGGACTTGTTGGTAGACAGTTTAGCAAATAAAAAAAATTAAAGGTACTTCTGCTATCGTTGTTTACACGATTGCTTAGACAATGAAAATCTACAAAAGCATCTAAAATACTATATTGATGTACAACGAATAACAATGCCAGATGAGGATGAAAAAATTCTTCGGTTTGTCAATCATAAACATAAACTAAAAATACTTTTCGTTATTTACGCCGACTTCGAGTGCTTACTTCAGCCTGTACTTGACGCAGAAAATAATCCTAACCAATCAAGTACAAAAAACCTCAAAACCATGTTTCATGCGGAGTCGCGTACAAGGTAGTTTGTTGTGTTGATTCGAGTGTATCCAAACCGATTAAAATATATCGCCAGCAACAAAGTTGCAGCGCTCCAAATCCAGCTGTTTGGCTTCTCAAGCAGTTGATTAGCTAAGTTGATGATATATTTATTCGTTTAAGAAGAATCGTTCCAATGATAAAATTAACGGTAAAGCAGGAATCTGATCACGAACAAGCGAAATTTTGTCATATTTGTGAAAAAGCCTTTGACACTGAACGTGTATCACCAGCGCCTGGTAATAAAAAAGTACGTGATCGTTATCATTTGACCGGACAACATCGTGGAGCGGCTCACGATAAGTATAATCTAATATTTCATGCTCCAGATTTTATTCCAGTTGTTCTTCACAATTTCAGAGGTTATGACAGTCACATTATCGTAGAAACTTTTGGTGATCCTGAAATAACGTCTCGTTTAAAACTCGATAACGTAATCAAGTGTATCCCAAATAAGTTTGAAAAGTATATGTCAGTTACTTTAGGTAAGTTGCGTTTTATCGACAGCCTACAGTTTATGGCAGCATCGTTAGAAGAGCTTTTAAAAGGCTGCAGCGAGTTTTATAATATGCAAGATTGTTTCGGCGTCTCCAAAGCAAGTTTCTTAACAAAAAAGGGGTATTTCCATACGAGTATCTCGACGATTAGAGTAAATTTGATGAAACTTCTTTACCTGACAAAGATAAGTTTTATTCACGGCTAAAGAACGAAAATATAACTGATGAGGAGTACAAATATGCACAAAATATTTGGAAATAATTCAATTGCAGGACATTTAGCGATTTGTATTTGAAAACGGATGTATTATTGCTGGCAGATTTATTTGAAAGTTTTCGAAAAGTAAGCTATAACAATTATGGACTAGATCCTTGTTGGTATTACTCTGCTCCTGGGTTGTCTTGGGATGCACCGTTAAAGTTTATTAAGGTGGATTTAGAATTACTAACAGATGTTGACATGTTTAACTTTATTGAAAATAGTATCCGTGGCTGTATTAGTGTTATAACAAAAAAATATTCGGAAGCAAACAGCAAATACATGAAAGAGTACAATCCTGAGCTTCCATCGAAGTACATCATTTATCTCTACGCTAATAATTTGTAAGGTTATGCAATGTCGTGGTGGATTTCGTTAGATTACACCTGACCAATTTCTGGCGGAGACAGAAAAAAAAAAATACCTGACTATGTTTCATATTTTGTTGAAGTTGATCTTGTCTATCCTACTTCAGTGAATGATTTACACAACGATTATCCATTCTGTGCGGAATCAATGATAATCGATTATAGTTTGTTATCTAAGGAACAAGAAGCAATAGGATCACCAAAACATAATTCTATGGTAAGTAATCTCGTCCCAAATTTACTTGATAAGCGAAATTATGTTTTGCATTACAAAGTTTTAAAACAAGCAGTAGATGCTGGTCTTGTGTTGAGGAAAGTTCATCGTGTGTTAATATTCAATCAGTCACCGTGGGTGAGAGGTTATATTAGCTCAAACACTTCGAGGAAAGCTTTAGGCAAAACTGATTTCGAGAAAAACTTCTTTAAGCTTATGAACAACTCCGTCTTTGGGAAACCGATGGAAAATATTAGAAAGCGAGTAAACATCGAGCTAGTTAATGATATCAACCGCAGGAACAAACTTGTGTCAGACGATGATTTTGTCAGCATGAAAATTTTTAATGAGAATATTGTCACGATAGAAAGAAGAAAAACAAATTTGAAACTGAATAAGCCGATTTATTTTGGGGCTTCTGTACTTGATTTGTCAAAGTGGCTCATATACGATTTTCGTTATAATTTTGTTAAGAAGTAGATTATTGTTTACCGATACTGACTCGCTTGTTTATGAAATAGAGACCGAGGAAGTCTATCAGGATATCTTTGATAACCAACATCTGTTTGACCTTTCCGATTATCCTCGAGATAGTAAATTTCATGATGATACAAATAAAAAGGTTATTAATAAGTTTAAAGACGAAATGAATTCACACATTATCAAATACTTTATTGGATTGCGAAGTAAAATGTACGCCGTGTTGCTAGACAATAAGAAAATGACAAAAAAACCCCAAAAAACCAAAAGATTTGCCTCGCGATTTTGTTAAAAAATTTATTGAGTTTAATGATTACAAGTACTCACTTGATGGAGGTGTTGGTTTTATAAGAGCAATGGCTATTCGAATAAATCATCATAAACTTGAAACAGATGTTATCATCAAACGTGGATTAAGTAATTTTGATGACAAACGTTATTGCGAAAACGGAATAGATACGTTTGCACTTGGGTACTGTTGCGACGACAAATCTATCCTTGATATTACCTTTTCATCTGACGATAAATCTAAAGATAAGTCTATACTTGACATTATATTCTCCGACTAGGGTATGAAATTTTACCTAAACTTTAGAAATAATGTTCGTAAATATGACAGTGACAAATAGCAACAATAGCAAGATCAAATATCTAATGATAGACGGTAAACAGTTAACAGTTGAAATTAATAATGAAACATCAGGAATATGTTTCAGCAAAAACAACGTTGCTGGTGACAGGCTAAAACTTTCACTTATCAGATGTGACAACAGAGAGTATTTCAATTGTCTTGAGAAATTAAGCCAGGAATTGTCAGCAGGATTTAATATCGTTAATGATCCAATCAGTCAACAAAAATATACTGAACGTACCATCGATCTTGTTCGATCAAAAGTATTTTTTATTGATAAAAAAATATCCTTTTAATAAACTACAAATGAACGATTTATTTGAGTCTCGTCGTTGTGTGAGCCGTAGAATAAAGTTTAGTCTTTATTATCGTGATGATAAAATATTTTTAATATCCACAGTTGAAACACTGATAATCAGTGATGAGGTATGAAATTTTATCTAAACTTTAGAAATAAAATCGGCTTTGCCGCCAACCTGATGGGGGTGGTCGTGAGTCTGAAAAATGTGTTTTTGTATATGTCTGGAGAGGATGGGGTCCTTCTGGACAGGGGAGATAGGGCCCCTGAGCCAGAAACCTCTACTACTACGGTAAACTCAGAAACAACATTAAACTTTTAATTGAAGAAATGATTGTGGTGGTTTATATAATTTTGTTAAGCGGTAGCCAGGACAATGACTCCCAAATTATACTGAAGGAATTTATGGAGGTCTGTAATAGTGGCATGAGTATATGCATGAATATTGAGCCACAACTAAAACAGCTCGCACGGCAGCATGGAGTATAGATTCCATGTCGTATGAGAAAGGTAGATATACTTGAATTATTGAGAAACATATTTGTACCTAAACCACCACCACCGGTTGTCACTACAGCAACTACAACAACAGCATTAACAATTAAAAATAAAACAACGGTACAGCAACTAAAACAATCTGAACGTGAGCATAACATCCGAATACCTAGAGGTGCAAGAAAAGCTGACATCGTTGCGGTATTAGACTAGTATGAACAAAACCGTCGACATCTGTTATCGCTATTAAAGCGGCTGAGTATGTTCGTGCAAAACACAGCAAAGTAGAGCATTTACAATTACCAGAATTCAATTTCAAAAACATAGTGGCGAATTGGAGACTCACGTGGCAATTATTCGACTAACATGCACACCAGGCAAAGACGCTATACAACTATTAACAAATATGATTCCTGGAATATTCGCGGTGTTACAAACTTTGGTCACGCTGGCGTTAAATCAGGCACTGTTCTTAGCGCGCAGCTTGTTATGCCACTTAGTCAAGACAAGGATGGATTTAAAACTACTACACCGTGGATTGACAGTGTTGCCCTCATAATCCTGAACCGCAAAGATAGATGCACCATCAATGATGAAATTGGCAGGGGCATTGAAAAGACTCTTGAAACGCTGGAGAAAGAAAACAACGCAGGATCGGGATGGTTTCTTGAAAGATGTACGAAAGTCGAGGTACATCTCTCATCGTATCAACCGTTTCGTGGACTCATTTACATAGCAAAACCAGTTTGGGTACCGCCAAAGTCAGTTAAAAACGTAAAAAACTTTGATAGTAGATGTAGAAAATGGGCAATTTTATCTGCGTTATATCCGGCCAGTGATAACCAAGACCTGCCACGAAAACACATGTAATTTGCAGTTCAGAATTTACCCAAACAAAACCAAAATCCCTGTGGTACTTCATAACTTGCATGGGTATGATGGCTACCTAATGATGCAAGCAGTAGCCACGGCATCAAAATCACCAATAAGCGTGATCCCCAACAAAATGGAAAAGTACACCACGTTCCGTCTTGGACAATTGCAGTTTATCGAATGTATTCTTCCTTGGACAAGTTAGTAAACAATCCGACGGCAGAAAACTTTAAAATCACTCGTCGATTCTGTCCAACCAATGCAGATCTGCTGCCGAGAATATGTGTGTATCCATACCAGTACATGAACGACAGGAACAAATTTGCAGAAACTCAGTTGCCACTGATCCAAGCGTTTTATTCATCGTTGTCTCATGGAGGTATTTCAGAAATGATTATGAACATGCAAAGAAATTTTGGTCAGCATTCGAAAGCAAAAACCTAGGTGAAAATCACGATCTGTATCTGCGCGCCGATGTGTTGATGTGTTTGAGAAATTTCGTGATACTGCGATGCATGTGTGCAAGTTTGATCCCGTGCGTAACTTCGTGAGACCGGATATGGGTTGGGATGCATTGTTGTCCAAAACCAAAATCGAGCTGGAATTACTTACTGACATTCATCAGGATCTGTGTATCGAGCGATCACTTCGTGGCGGAATATCAATGTCAAGTCATAGATACGCACCGTTCCAGCAACCCAAACTTGGACGGGTATGACCTCACTGACCCAAAGAGTTATATCATGTATCTACGTACGAATAACCTTAATGGATATGTAATGATGCAACCACGTCCTTTTGGTGGATTTCTGTGGATCGATCCTGCGCACATTGATCTACAAGAACGCGTACACGATCACAACATCAACTGTGACCATGGATACTTCTTTGAAGTTGATCTGGAATATCCCAAACCTTTGCACGAGGTGCACAAAAATTATCCGCTGGCCCGGTATATGGTTGTCCCTGTATCAGTGCACCATCGTTGATGTGTCCAGACGCAAAGACACTGAAAGAACCAAGTTCGTACAAGGTCTGCGATTGGGTATGCGTGTGGCCAAAATCCATCGAGTACTTGGATATCGCCAGGAAGCTTGGATGGCCCCGTACATACAGATGAATACTGACGTACGTACAAAGGCCACCAATGATTTTGAGAAGGACTTTTTCAAACTCATGAACAATACCGTGTTTGGGAAAACCATGGAGAATCTGCGCAAACGAATCCATGTAGATCTTATCCGTGATAATCAACAAAACAAACTTCAAAAGCTCATCGCTAACCGGCCATTGAATCCAGAAAAATCTTTGATGGTGGACTTATCGCCATCACAGTAAAAAAAGGTATCAAAATTAACTCTGACAAAACAATCTATGTTGGCTCGTCCATGCTGGACTTGTCAAAGATGCTCATGGTCGAATTTTACTATGACAAGATCAAACCGAATTATCAGGATCGGGTAAAGATTCTGTACACCAACACTATATCATTGTTGATGCTTATCACCACCGATGATGTGTACGCGGACTTGTCACAACCAAGTTTGGTCAACGAATTTGATGCCAGCGAGTATTTGAAAGAACATCAGTTGTTTAGTAACGCCAATCAAAAGTGGTTAGTAATTTGAAAGACGAATGCTCGGGTAAACTAATAGAAGAACATGTGGGACTGCGACCCAAAATGTACTCAAGTGTGGTTGGACCAAAACACATTAAAAAGGCCAAAAGGTGTTCCAAAGGTGATCGTAGAAAAAGATTACGAACTGTACCTGGAATGTCGTCGAGACCTACGTGAATATGCAAACAAAAGTCCTCTTACTTGTATAGAATTTGGAATATTCCATTTTTTCCCATTCACAATGAATCCTATTACTTTTATCCTTTGGGATATTCCATTTTTTCACTTTCATCATGAACTCTATTATGCATATAGACAAAGGAATATTCCATTTTTCCACTTTCGTCGTGAATCCTATTACTTGTATGGACTTAGAAATATTCCATTTTTACTTTGAATACGAATCTTCCCTTTTATACAATTTATTTATCAAATAATATTGATAAGAGAGCTACAGGAGACAAGAACCTTTCATTCAAGTACGTCATTGTATCAGATAGAAAACACAAAATTGATCTGAATTTCCAATAAAAGGACTATAATTAAGGAGCAGGACTTCTACATTACACAATTTGAAAACCCACAAAATATGACTCAAAGACTCTTTTCTTGGCACTAACATTGGCTACAGTTGACAAATATGGCTCAGGGACTCTTCTTTGGGCATTAACATTGGTCACAGTGGACAAATATTACTCAAACACTCTTGGCACTAACATTGGCCAGAGCTGACATATATGATTCAAGGACTCTTATGTTGACACTAACTTTGCCTACAGTGGACAAATATGACTCAAAGACTCTTCTCTTGGCACTAACATTGGCCACAGGTGACAAATATATCTCGAAGACTCTTCTCTTGGCACTAACCTTGGCCATAGTTGACAAATACGACTCGAAGACTCTTGTCTTGGCACTAACATTGGCCACAGTGGACAAATATATCTCAAATACTCTTGGCACAATGACTGGCCAACGTGGAGAAATATGACTCAAAGACTCTTGGCACTAACATTGGCCAAAGTTAACAAATATGACTCAAAGTCTGTTGGTACTAACACTGGCCACAGTGGAAAAATATGCTAATGAATGAAGTGCTACTGTTTAATGCAAGATGTACAAATAAGTTTTTTTTTTGTTGTTGTCTTTGTGACTTTACTTTTGTCGCCTTTTTATTCTGTGGTATTGTCATTGTCTTCTGTTTGTTTTACAGTTTTTTTTCTTCAAACAGTCAACATTTACATACTGTCTTGAAAAAATTTGATATGAAGTGCTCAGCCTAGACAAATCCATATTGGAAATGTTAAAGATAAGAGTTTGCCATATCTGTTTTAGATATTGGCTGTAGCTAAAATATATAAAGGAACATCTGAAAGTTTTTGGAGTTAAAATATATCAAACTTCATTGTAAGCAGTTTGCAATACATTTCACTCAAAGAAAATGTAATTTAAGTATAATTTGCATTCCATTTTCTTTTCGTAACTTTTTGTCCCTCTTTTTGTAAGTGCTTCTTTTGTTCGTGCACATTAACTACATTAATTATCACCGATTCTGAACCAAGGTTTGCTAAACACATACATATTGATAAAGCCTTGACTGAATTCAATGATCAGCGCTTTTTTATCATCGTTTAGCAAGTTATTGCCCCTGATGTTTGGACTGACTACCATTAATGATTATTAAATTTAAAGCAAATTTCTTACGATTCTTAGATTGATAGCCTGCAATATAAGTCGACATTTAGTAGAGTTATAGTCTCTGTTTGTCATACGCACCTATGTTTGCATAACACTTCCCTTAATCATGACTGGATTTCATCAAATGATTGGATTTCATCAAAATTTAGAACGCAGCTTGATGGTGACAAGATTATTTGAGATGTCGGTCTTCTGTGTCATCGTGTAGGAGGATTATCGCCCGGAACGCTGTATTATCGCAGTACTTAATGTTCTTATCGGTAAATATTAAAACTGTTTTGCCTTTGCTGCTTACTTATAATTTGCAAAGTTTCAATGACTTTCCCTCTTTCTATTCCTACAAAAAATCTTTGTCAATCGAAGCGCGTAAATGTAAAGAAAAGAGCATATGGTGGCAGACCCAGATTAACGTACCATGGGGGATCAGCAATATTATCGCGGTATTTGCCTAACTTACATATGGTAGCACGTATATATTATAATAAACATAAATTGCAACGTACCTATGAGAAGGAATGTCCATGCTTGCACTGGCAGAATATTTCAACAATAAACGAAAGGATCCAGCTATGAAATCGAACACACAAATGTAATTAAAGTGGAAATCTATGAATAATAACATTACAAGTTAAAAAATATTATTGTTTAACTTAATATGAATTTGTATAAATGCAATGTGGGCAAAGAAATATAAATATATAAAAATTATTATTATTATTATTATTATTATTGAAATATTACTGATTTTAAGAAAGTTTAGCTGTTGTTGCATTCTTATTTACGTACGAGAAGTATGATTATAACAACATTTTGTAAATTTTTTGTCCATATTGGCTACCATGGAATGAAATTGCAGGATTAACTTTGTAAGGACATGTATGTCACCATCAATATATGACCTATAATCATGAAACATCAGACAATACATTGAATATATTCGTAATCAAAGCCAATGCATGTAAAGCAAGTTCGCCTGGAGTTTTGTATCTGATGATCAACGTAATTGCATGCACTTTACAAAACGTGATGTTCATTCGTTTTCAATGTAAACGTTTAAAAAATGTTGACATTTAAGAGGAAATTGTGCTATAAGATATTTGCGTCCTTATTGGATACAGCTATACATTTGTAAAGAAACGCTAGACAGCGCGTGTCCAAAATTAATCGGAAAATTCCGTTTGCCACGATAATATACAGCTCGCGATAATACAGCGTTGTAGTATAAACCCTGATGGTCAAAGCCACTCACTTTTGTTATTGCAGCCAATCTTGGTATTTTATTTTATATTGATAAGATCTCGGCTTTGTTCGACTGTCAGGGTTCGGCATCTTCGTTTAGTGAAGTTATAGCCACTGATAACGAGTCCCCACTCCTTTCTTAGAATTTCAGCAAAACTTTTATGCATCTTGATTTTTTAAGACCTTAGCAGAATTTGACTGTTATAGTTCTGCAATGGTTAACGTTGTTTATAACCTTTGATTGTCAGATGCACCCACTTTCATTTCTGCACAATAACTATTATTGTATTTCAACCAAATTGAATAGGCAACTTGATATTGATAAAGTCAGCAAAACGCGGGATACATCAACTTCTGAAATGTGCTTGTTGCCATTAATCGTGTTTTTTAATTTAAAATCAAGAAGAACTATTACCGCTTCCATGTCATTAGGGAGAAAAGAGACCATGTTTAAGAAGCATTCTTTATAAGTATATGAGACGTATGTAAACCTGCGTGAAGAAAAATGCAAAAATCCATATCTTTGTTTTCAGATAACTGCCTTATTCAATCTAGCTGAATTCATAATCTATCATTTGAATTTATCCCTTTATTGATCACGTGGCCGAGACTATTACGAGTTTGGAAAAAACAACGTAAAGTTCGAAACATCCGAGTGTAATTCGTTGTCACTGACTACACTATATTGCAGACTTAGTTTTTGCTTTTAATAATCATTACGGTTTGACATGTGGTAGCATGAACCTTAAATGTATACTCATAATAAAATAAAATGTCTGAAACTCGATGCATAACTTAAGACTTTTGCAAACCATGAGTCATAAAAATCAAATTTAATCAATTCATTTATGAAAATCGTCATAAATGAGCGTTCGTGATTCTGTAGATAGTTTACTTCATTCTTCTATTCTGTTGAATGCATGTTTCATATGAACATTAATTTACTTAAGTTATGTTTCCTGTTTTTTTTTGTTTTGCTTTGTTGTTTTTTCTTATTTATTTATTTATTTATTTATATATTTATTTGGGGCTAGAGTTTATGGTCACTCATGGTTCTGCTGACTAGTTTGTGTTTGTTGACTTGATTGTGGACAGTTGCCATAAGGTCTATGCAGAAAGATATGCGGCCATATGACTAATGCAAGATTATAAAATTGCAATTCAGAAAATACCTTTTCAGTAACATTTTACAACTAAAGCTATATAATGCTACAATTGTGCCACACCAATACTTGTTTTTACCGCTGAATGCAAGTATATTATGACTTGCGTAATATATTGAAAGCAACTCATTGCATACCACGTCAAAACAGGAGTTGTACTGGGCTTCAAACTAGATCTATACAGCTTTATCTGATTCCTTTCTAAAAAATACGACCAAATGTACAGGGTAATAATGATATTATCAAATATACATTTGGAATACATTTTATTGGTAAAAGAACATGCTTCGTGGCGTATCAATAATGAGATGACAAAATATATCATACATTCATACAGTCATTTTAAGTCAAATAATTGTCTTAAAATATATTGTTTTTCTTTGAGGAATATACATGTTATTTGCATCGTAAAAATGAAAACCGGATTGTACGGGTTATGACCTTTGACACCTTTTACGTTATCAAAAAATAATTTGATCGGCCTGTGAAGTTTATTTTCATAATTATCTCTACTCTATTTCATAACCGTCACTACTCTATTTCCTTAAAACATGTTATAATATTTCATTAATTAAATAACTTTTGTACTTTTCGATCTCCCAAGTCAGACTTGTTTCTTTCGTTTTGATTTGTTTCGAAATTTAGATTTAAATATAATAGATTTTGCTAGTACTAATACTAGAATGACAAAATATGTCAGGCAAAATTTATTTATCTCTCCAAAATAAAAAATGATTTGCAGAAATCTCGAAATCCACTCCAATCCATGTTCTGCAAAAATGTAAAACCCAACGTTAAAAATGTTTCACATGAACACTGTTGCAAAATAAATGTTTCATCATTTCTCCCACACTATTACAGAAAGAACACATTTATCAGGTACAAGACCAATTTTGAATAAGAAAGTATTTGTAGTCATTACGATGTGGTGAATTCTAAACTGAAGCCACTATAAGTTTGTATTCAAATTAATTTTATACGTAATCTTTATACTTCATATACATTTATTCCACCAATCTCTGGTTTTTAGAATGTTGAATTTAATTTTAAAAGGTTTCTTGAGCTTTGGGATACTGAAAAATGACTTTATTAAACTATTATATATCTCTCTGCATCTTTTTTTGATTTTTGAGTAGAACTTCAATATTCTTCGGCAAAAATCAGTGCTAATATCGACCAGAAGTAATTTGAGTTATTGTTAGAATTATTTTTAGTTACGTGAGCCATAATTACAGATGGCAGATCGACATTATTTTTACAACTTGAAATACATTTGTGTTAGTGTGCTTTCAGTCATATTGAAAGTAGTTGTGTACTTGCTGCTGAAAGCGTTTTCTTTTTCAGTAACATTTTTTTTCCTATTTTAAGTAATGCTGGCCATTT
The DNA here is from genome assembly GCA_016617855.1 of Megalonaias nervosa. Lineage (NCBI taxonomy): Eukaryota > Metazoa > Mollusca > Bivalvia > Unionida > Unionidae > Megalonaias > Megalonaias nervosa. Next base: position 57,702 of record JAECUM010012819.1, read on the forward strand.
TTTTATTTTTATTTTAGATCGGCATCAGTTGTACGAAATTGAAAACCTGTAAGGCCAGAATGCTTTCTGTTGAATAAATGTTAAAAAGGTCATTGATGTTTTTTTATTTTTAGTAACGGCTGTCAGATGCAATGCTGGATCGACATCGTTTGACGGCCTTTTTATTCAGGGACGCTTTGTTTCCAATTTTTTGTCAAATTCTGTTGAGCTCTTCCAGTTATATGGGTTGTTTCAAAACATCCTTAAACATATTTGGAGTTGGTCAATTTTTAGTCAAGCTTTCGAAACTAGCTGAAAATAGATTGTTGTTCTAATGAGAGTTTAATAAATATGTCTGCATATTAGTGACGACTATATTGTAATCAGGGCCGGCTATGGTTATGAAGGGACTAATGTTAATAGGAAGGAAGGGCTTTGGGATGTATTAGGGTCTAAAGAAGGACCGACACGTTTTGAGGGCTTTAGGCAGCCTATTGGATGTAATCTATACACTACAATCTGTGTTAATTCCTTGCAGTGTGCATTTTTTGCTGTGCTGATTTGAAATCACATGGTTAAATACATGGTGTAATAGCTAAACTGGTTACAGGCAACTATTTTGATCGTGTTACGGAACCATCCTGTTTGTTGTGATATATTCAATACCGTATTTGAAAAGCGAAGGTCGCTGATTGACTGAAAATAATTACAAGAATACAAATTTTCGTATTCTTACAGAAGAGCCGACGTACGGATACATTGTAGGCACTTCTAGGCTTGGAACCTAAAATCATATTTTGGTAATCACTGTTGCCGCACAGGCAATACTGGACGTAAATGAAGAGATCTCACTGGCTGGATTTTGATAGTATGCACCTCCATAGGGAATTGTTCTCAAAACGTTTTAATTTCTTTTTCATCGTCTTCAAAGTTTCTTCTTGGGTAGATCATTAAATTATGCATGCGTGATTTGCCGTTAATACCACAAAATTACAGTACTTTGGTCAGTATTAACGTCGCAGTCTGAGGAAACTGATTTTATTATCCATGCCATACAGCAACATATACACCCAGTGGAAAAAGACCTCAATAAAATATACACAAATCCATCTCTCAGTTGGATATAATTTGTTATTTTAGGAATAAGTTTTCTGTTGTGTAAGTTTTAAATATTTCTACATACTTCACCAATTTTCAGTCGTACTAGATTCTAAAATAAAGCATCCAGGGATTGCTTAATGAAATGCTGTGTAGAGCATTTTCTGAGCAGTGCTATTGATAATAAATCCCCAAGAACATGTTTAGCGTAAATCCGAGTTCATCAATGTATGATCAACACTTCTAAGATTTCAAAAGTAAACTAAATGATCGTAATGATTAGTGGTAGGGATGCAAATGTATCGATTTTATATTGATGTTTGCATTACAAATGCTGCATTTCTCCCTATTTTATAAATCTCTTGGGTCAGAAACTTACCACCAAGAGGATGCATGATGACTGTTAAATGTCTTATATTGTATCCGAAACTTTCCAATTTACTGATGATAATTCTTTTCTCTTTTTAAAAATTAATTTTCATCTATTTTTCAAATTAATGATTTTATTACGGGCTAATCTTTATGTGCCTCTGGTAAAGATAATATTCTTCTTGGCTAATATGTGGAATTTCTAAGTTGGGATTTCATTAACACCGAAAGGAGCCGCTTGGTTTCTCAAGCGTGGCAAAAATTTGAAGTCATATAAAAAGGATGAGTGGGTTCCAAGATTTACTTTCTTTTTCTACGGCAATCAATGAACGGGCGTACCTTCCATATAAATATTTGTCAGACATCATCCTCTAAAGGAAGAAAGGCAAATTATATCGATTTGATGTAAACGCATTCATTGATGGTGACCAATTTTTGAGAAACACAAATAGTTTGAGAAATATATATCTACTTGGAGCCGTTGGAACAACCCCTTTCTCAGAGTCATGCTGCAATGGGCATTGAAATTCTTTAATCTGAAGACATGCGCTACATGTCCATATAGAAACGTACAACTTTTGTTTTTGCATATATTAAAAAAGTTCAAAGGACAACTTTTATTCATTTTTTGCAATGTTATAAATGTATTATTTCAGCAGCCCCTCAAACAGAAATAAACTCCTCTCTATCTTCCAAACGGTAACTATGCCTTGCACTAGGTTTCAAGGAAAAGTGTTTCTGACTTTACATAATTATTTAGGTGGCAGGGAATTGTTTCGTAAATTGGCTTCTGACGAATTTCTTAAGGCTATGGTGTGCGTTTTGAGCTATTATTTCTTAATAATTAAAAAATGGATATATTTCTGAATTCGATGTTTCAGGTTTGTGTTGTTCTTGAAATTTTTGTGAGGATCGTACACCTCCCAGTCACTTCACAGTACGTAGCCCGTGAAATACCAATAGTCGTCTAGGAAACAGCAAGCCACCATTAGCAGTATACGCGTGGGTTCAAGGCTCTAGAATATCTAAAACATTCGTGGATGACAACTATTTGGAATTCCATCAATCTATTAAGTACACAATCTTTTTCAAAAGGGCATGCGTTTGCGCTGTGAGCATCATGTGCTGTCAAATTGGACCTTGGACGTGAAAAAATGCATATATAAATTTGGAGCTGGGGTACAGAAACTTTTATTCCGTGAACTTTCATTGAGTTATTAGGCCACGCGAATGATATTCTTATGTTTTGCTTTATTATACATCTCCAGACATAGGGACCTTTTGACCTCAATAGAGTATTTAATATTTTATGAGTTTTTATATCAGGCAGATTTATGCGGTATTAAATTTGTGAATAAAATCTGTTCCTTGAACCCTAAGAAAGTAAAATTCCATTACGTAGGCAATGAATAAAATGTGTTCCCTTATGGAAATGTTCTCATTTGTCAAGAATTTATACGTAACACATAATTGGAATGCACAATAATAACTTCAGCAATAGTACATTGGTCAACCTTGGGGAAAAATATGGTATTAAATATCCATAATAATCGGAAAGTTAATCAGGGAACAGATATAATGATCACGCGAGACTGTTCCTCTTGCTCGTGGGAAGTCATTTCGAGTCACCAAGTTTACTGATAACACTTATATTGTAAATTGCGACAAGAAAACTGAAAATGGATTAAGCTGGAACAACCACTCGAAGCTATGGATTCATGATAAAAAGTGCACTCACCCTGCAATTTTTCACGAATCCAACTGATTGTGGTGGTTTTGCCATTATGTAATACTTCGTATTCTACAGAAAGTGAGCTGAACGAGGAATGACCTACACAAACAAGACATGACAGAGGCTTTCGTTCTCATCAACTGTGAAGTTTTGTTTGGTGCTTACGACAGAGCAGCACAAGCAAGCTATTTCGTACCGAGGCAATGGGATTAAAGTGCCTTGCACAAGGACACAACGTGTTTGCAGACCCAGGATGTTGCTATCATGGTAGATTAGAACCCACAATATGTCGTCTGGTACATGATTATAGATTTCATGTGAGCTATAAATAATTGATGTTGACAAGTTTTAAAATCAACGGGTAGTAATGAACTTGCTTACAAGTTAGGGGTACTTTCCCACTGGATGGATAAGTCAGGTGGGTTATGTTACGATGTGGGACATTTTGACATAAGTCAACAAGGAAGTAATGCAACATAGATCGAGTGGGAAAGTATTGCAATGTAGAGCCGTAAGGGTGCATATAAGGGCGAGAGTTATCAGTTAGTTCATTCTTAATACGTATGTTCTTGTTTAATATCAGTCTGCAGATATATTTAATGTTGTGTTTAGATATAATTTGAGAGGAAACATTTGTTTGGACGATTCATTGGAGTTAAGAGTGCTCATTGACTCTGGGCTAATATTATTCTAGCATTTTTGCGAATTTATTCAAAGGAGCTTTGACAATGATGATGTGATACATCAAGACTGTTAGAACATTAGCACATTCGAGGACCTGAAATGTTTTTACTCCTTTCGACCTCACTAGAATAACTCCAATACCAATAATCAAGTTGAAAACCGAATACATACGAGATGAAAAGAGTTATCAACCTATTGCCATGGCCACTGTAATATCCAAAGTTTAAGAACTGATTGTGCTTCGAAGACGTAAAATAGAGCTCCAAGACAACCAGTCTGGCTTTAGGCGACATCTCTCCGCTGATGTATGTCTATTTGCTTCAAGGAAGTTACTGATCACTAAGTCGATAACGGCAGTCCAGTTTATGAATGTTTCTTAGATGCTAAGAAGGCTTTTAACCGAATAAATAAATGAATGATATTCAGAAAGCTAAAAACGTTCCATTGTATGTTGTTAGTTTGCTTTTTAATTGGTACGACAAAAAAACAAATTTTGTTTACAGTGGAGTAATATAACTAGCATGTCTTTCCGTGTGAGAAATGATGCACGGCAAGGAGGTTTTATATCTCCATGTTTGTTTAATGTATAGATTGATGACTTAATCGTGATTTCAATAGGTGTTCTTTTAGATACAACATCGGTGGTCTAGTTATGAATAACTTCAGTTTTGCTGATGACATGTCTGTACTTAGTCAATATATTGGCGGATTGTAAAACCTATTAAGAATATATGAGCGGTTAGCATTAGCAAACGATACTGAGTGCATCACAAAAAAGTCTGTATGTGTGTGTTTCAGATCTCAAAATCTGAAAAAAAGGTGTCAATACCTGAAGCTAGGCTTTGCTGAGAAATACTGAGGTTTGTCAGTGAGTATGTATACCTAGGACATATTATTCGCACTTATTTTTTTGAGAACCGCTTCGTTTTCCTGAGTGGTTAGAGCGTCCGCTTCGGATGCGGGTGGTTGCGGGTTCGAAACCCGACCGAGTAATACAAAAGACTTATAAAATAGTACTAGCAGCTGCCTCGCTTGGCACTCAGCATTAGGAGATTAGTGTTAAGACCAGACGGCCTTGTGTCAGGATAATGTGTCTGGGTAGGATATGATGCAACATGTCTGCGGCATGATGCCTCTGTGCTAGACATCACAATAAATAGACATCGTAGCGACATGACTGAAAATGTTTTAAAGCTATGTTACAAATCCAATTCACACACACACACACACACACACACACACGCACACGCACACAGAGAGAGATTGTTTTAGATGATAGTGATATACAAAGACAATATCGTTCTCTCTTTATTCGGGTAAATATCCTTCTAAGGTCCTTTAAAACATGGTCCGCAAATGTAAAAGTTTTGCTTTTTAAACCATATTGTATGAATTTGTAATGTTCTCCTCTACAAATAAATTTTCACGTTCTAAAATGAGGCGGTTAACTGTTTGCTACAACAACGCATTTAGATTTTTAATGAGTTATGATTGACGCCATAGTTTTTTCTGGAATGTTTGTAAACAACAGTGTCAATAGCGGTAGCGTTTTTGCTAAGAAAGAGAGTGTAATCACACAGAAGTAGATAAGGTAGTAGTAATAACAAAATCTTGAAAGAAGTTTTTCACTTTGCTTGCTGTCATAATTCATTGAGGATTGATCGCTGAAGCAAACTGTTGTATTAAAATTGTTTTGTGATTTTTGTAGCATATCTTGTGCAAAATTGCTGGTTTTATTGTTTATGGACTTAAGTCTGAAATAAAGTTATTATTATTATTATTATTATTATTATTATTATTATTATTATTACAGTATTATTCTGTTCCATGTAACATTATAGGACGTTTATATGTATTATTCTGTTCCATGTAACATTATAGGACATTTATATGTTAGTGTTTGAGTTTACCATAAGGGCAAACTCCTCGATGAAACCTTACTTTTAAAATTTATATTTTGGACATACCGATACTCAAACCCAGTAGTATATATAATTTAATAATTATGTAATGAAATATAATATTTTCAGGATTTAAAATTGACACGACATGTCATTGTGAGTACAACGTTGTACGAATGTATGCCTATTTAATGTACGTAAATAGTCTAATGGATGCTTTGTAGATGGATAATTAGACTGATGAATGAAATGATGACTGAACGAATGAATGGATAATTAGATTGATGAATGAAATTATGACTGAACAAATGAATGGATAATTAGATTGATGAATAGTAGATGGATGGATAATGGCTGATTGGAGACACGAATCAGATAGAGGGACCCCCCCAAATGACAGACAGACAGACGGATATATATATATATATATATATATATATATATATATATATATATATATATATATATATATATAGAGAGAGAGAGAGAGAGAGAGAGAGAGAGAGAGAGAGACAGTTAGATCTACTTGATTATATAAAGTATATACGCTTGAAAAAAACATGTAACTATAAACATCTTGACCACACGTGGCAGTTAATTCCATGGAAAACTTACGAAGTTTTGCACGAACTGTAGTTAGTACTAGGCATAAGGCAAATGTAGTTTGATGATTTAATTATCATATAACAAATACAAATAGTTTTGATGATATGTACCAAATGAGGTATTGAAAAAAAATATTGATGCTTTAAAAGACCCAAATTTAGCAGCATCTATTTTTTCTGCAACTGAGCATTATTTGCATACGGTGAATAACATTGATGCAAGTGTATTACAACAGTCACATCTCCCAAACCCCTGATGTGTCCTAATGGGGCCAGAGTGAAGCATGCTAAAACTTCATAAATATTGAAATGAGTGGCAGGTTTTTTGTGAGAAAACCTAATCAAGAGTTATTGCTCAGTATGCACATTGCATGACTGAACCATCTCGTGCAAACTTTAATAGGAATTATATATCTCACTTGCTAAAATTAAACATGCAACACATTTTTCTAAGCGCACTCACCTAACTTCTAAAAATTTCACAAGATGTCAGCATTTTGTTTGCAAATTGGTTTGTGTGAAAATGCCAGTTTTAGACAACAGTTATAGAAATTGATTAGATTTGATTGAAGGAAACACAGTGGGTATCAATCTTGACTGTATCGATGACTAAATGTGTTGTATCAGTAAAACATTCATTTTGGAAAACAAACATACAAACAAACAAGCACACAAAGAAATAAATAACGCAGAAAATTTACATGTTGTACATTATTTGGAGTTAAGTTACACATTATACGTCGGATGGCTGTATTTTAATTTCTCAAAAAGACGAGAGCAAAAACAATTGTGAGCTGATGCAAAAATTAATATTTCTTTAAGTGAAAACAGGCCATCAAATGCTTTTTTATTTATCGATGGTTCAATAATTGTAAATCAGTTGTGAATATATCCATTGATAACAATTACAAACCTGTGTAGAAAACAGAGTCAGTGCAGAGTTTGTTGTTGTTGTCGTTGTTGATATAACTGTATAATTTTCATTTTTGTATGCTAAAAATCTGAGACGTTGTTTATCCGTAGAGGCGATGAAGGATTTGGGAGTGTGGTGTTGGCACTGGAACGAGGACATGTCATTAGATCTAAATGACAAGCCCATAAAATATTGCCTAAATCTATTACATATTGCAGACTGATACACAATAATATTTATATTACCGAAATGAAAGCCAGGCGATGAGTTGTGTTGACCGGTAATATCCGGCTCTCATCTCGTGATTATGCAGTCCTGTCCTACCCCCAACACATACCCCCTTTCTCACGTACCCGATACTGAAACCACTCCATGGCTTCAAAATACTTAAGTTTCAAAACACTCACTTCAGTTTGAAAAGAATTGGCGAAATAAAATTCCAATCTTGTTCTCGGAAAATAATATCTTTAAATATTGTTGGTATCATGTGAATTAACTGTTGAGGTAATATTATTCGTGTATTTGGTATTTAAAGTTTTGACAATAAAGATGTAATAACGTACGATTTAACCTCAAAGAATTAGAAACCAAGCAAATATATTAATACAGGAATAAAATAAATGAACCTAAAAAGTTACAAAAGTTGAAATAATCACGTGACATAGTGTGAATTCTTACAGTGAGCGGAATAACAATGATAATACCAACAGAAAGTAACCTCATATTACTCTAACGTGCTCCTGATGTCACACCATACCGATCTCACGTCTCCGTCAAATCATCACGCGACTGTTCTAAGTGCAAGTGCTTTTCACTGTAAATAGTTATGTTATTTTCACTAAGATTTTAGAAACACAGCGATTATTGTTTTATACACCCACACTCAGGATTTTGGTTTTGATATAGTTTGCGTTCAAAATTCCTTAATAGAAAATACTGCTAAAAAGCGTTTTAATTGTACTGAAACGAGTCCTCATTCATACCTTTAAATTGTACGGAAAAGCGTCCTCCTCCATACCGTTAAATTGTACTGACAAGAGTCCCAATCCATACCGTTAAATTGTACTGAAACGAGTCCGCATCCATACCAAGGATGACAGTATTGTTTACATATAAAAAGACCAGCAATTTAAACTATGTAGAGTCAACGGTTATTGTATAGAATGTATCTGATTGTTCGCCTAAAATATTAGACAGGTCATTATGTCTTGGTACACGTTGTAAATTGTCCTGCAGCGTTTCCCATCTAGGCTGCAGGACACTATTCACAACTTATATAAAGACATAATGTTCTAAATTGTCATGTTTACTTAAAGAAAACGTGTTATGTCTAAAACTGAATATATCGGTGAATAGGTTGGCCAGACAACTAAAATTGTTATTGTGTGGTGGTTCTTGGGTTAAGTACGATTCTGAGTGCATTTATACAAATGTTTCGCCCTCAAATGCCCCAAGAGTCTAAAATACATCCCGGTATCAGCTATTTAGGTCGAAGAAAAAGATATAAGTTGGAATCAGCATATCTGGTGTTGACGTAATATAATCGTTAATGATTCTATCAGTAGTGAGCTTTGTTTTATTAATATTTTAATACTTTTACAAAACATCCCCGCAGTAATGGTCGATTTAAGAATTCCTTCATCATTGTTCATGGCCATTATCAATGGTTCTAGGAAATACATTTGATCGGCGTGCGATTTTATTATTAAATTTCAGAATTGTTCTTAACAATGCATGTCGGTCTGTGTAGAGTTGGTCTAATTCCAAAATGCTAAAATTAATAAATATGTTTTAAAACAGGCGAAGAAGCTAATAAATAAATGATCTATAAGAGAGAAATTTTCGAAAATGTTTTCAAGTTCATATCTACTCCACATCTACCATATTCACATTTCAAAATTATAGATTATTACTTTGGTAAATTTCAAGTAACCTGCTTAATCTGGCGCAATGCAATGACGGGCAAAATTATACTGATCAAGATCAGATTGCATCTCAAATTAGTCACGCACAGTACAATCAAAGTCAAAATGTCGTGAGAAAAATCATCATGGTTTATGATATCATCTTTTCTAAGAGTTCTAGCATTGAATTTTCCTACAAGAAATACTCATTTGTTCGAAATACAAATATTTATTTCTAATTCAAACACATTAACGTCATCTAAATTGCGAAATCGAGAATCACATACACCGTACAAAAAATAAAATCTTCATTAATATAAACGAAAGACTTATTGCTATTGAATCTAAAAATATAATCCGCGTCATATGGACTATATATTACACGAGGCCAGATAGAATATCTGATATACTCACCAGCAATCCATCTCTTTTCTTTATATTCTGATTACTCGGTTAGTGTGTTTCTGTAGAGCCAGAATAACTCATTCAGTTTTTTCTTCCTTTCCACTTCCTTCTTTTCTTTTCTTTCTTTATTCTTCCATCCTGTGCTGTTTATTATAATCTTTTCATATATCATACCCCAGAGACATATATTGTTTTTAGGGTTGATCGGGTACCCATTCCAAACGACAATATTTGGTATTTTAGTTGTGTTTAATTTTGTTTCACGAAATTTTTGTTTCTTTTGATTTTGTTATAACATGGTTTTTTTTTTTTTTTTTTTTTTTTTTTTTTTTTTTTTTTTTTTTTTTTTTTTTTTTTTTTTATTGCATATACTTCCTTTCTGACGGGAGACATGGGTACTTCTAGTATACAATGCCTATTACAAGATATTTCTTCTGCAATCCATACGTCATGTAAGTATTTGTATGTCGTGCTTTGTATTGCTGATGATTTATAATTGCCCCCGGGTTTCTATACTTATGTCAATTCTATGTTTGGGGTTTTGAATTCAACTTTCAAACGCGTCATTCTATTATTGCATTGCTTGAATATTGAATACATGTGCTCATCTTCTATTTCCATATTCTTTCTGTGTTTCTATGTTTAAATATTATATTTCCCATAATTTCTAGCTATCTGGGGGATCCTATGACAGACATAATCTATTATTTCTATTTGAATGACACTGACTGACAGTTTTCAATAAATTCTGAGTGATCAGTGCGATCTCAACTGTGTCCGCGTGTGCTAGCTTAGCAAATATGGTTGTGTGAGAAAGCTCGCCAGTGGCTTCCCGTGGGTCGGTGGTTCTTACTGGGGTTTTCCCGGGTTCGTTCTCCGCCAGTTATACTAGCCGCCTTGCATATTCTATTTTGCTCTAAGAAATGGAGTTAAATCCAAAAAAGCAACAACAACAAAATCTGAGTGACACTGACAGTGGTCACCGGTTTCAGTAAATTGTTGCCTTGTGGTCAAGGGGTTTCAGTAAAATTCTGCTTATCGGTGGAGAGCTTTGAGTACTAACATCTGATGACTAATGGTCAAGGGTTTTTAATACAATTTTCATTATAAAAAACCCTACGTCACACAAAACTCAAAATTCGTAGAAACAGTTAAAATTTAGACACTAAAGGTTAGACATTTGGGTGAAAATGAATTGACTAAAAGCAAAACACGGATCTTATAAATTATGAAGTACCCAGGATCTATTATGCTGAGTCAGAAAAACTATGATATCTTCATCTTAAATCAATAAAAACAATGTTATCATATCTGTTTCTATCCCATCGACACCATTAAAGTAGAATTAATCTTGTAGGTCGTTCATACAGAATGCAAATGCAACTTAAAAAAGACACTCAACTTGGGTACTCCTAAAAAGCATGATATTTCTTCACAAAGTGTATTCTGAAAATTTACCTTTGACTCTATCCTTGCATACTTATCTTTAATAATATTCAACATTGTGCCACAAATACCTAGTTTTATTTATGTATATCATTGATTATTTCTCATTACGCAATCAAAAGCCTTTGCAAAGTCAACAACATTGATTACTATTTATCATATGAGCAACTGAACCGTACATAATGAATATATCATCTCGAGTTTCCATTTTCTTCTTAAAATATTATTGTGATTCAGCATAAATCCAATAATCTTCTGATCAAATTGTAATAGCCAATATACTTGTGAAAGGTTTACCAATATAATTCAGTAACGGTAATACCTTTGTAGTTTTGTTTGTCAATAATAGGTTCTTTCTTGATTTATGGGAATAGTATATCCATCTGGCCATGTTTTTGTAAAACATTCTGTATTGAAAATAATAATAAATAGATTATATACAATAAGACATTAGTTTTTCAGGAATATGCATCAAAGATACATTTAAAATCATAATGTTGCCACTCTTTATTTGTTTTATACTTTCATAATGAGAAATCTCAGTATTTAGTCCATCAAAATATGATTGGATCCCACTTTTAACAGAGCGTTCCTTTAGATCAATAATATCGCCACCAGGACTATAAATAGATCTTAAAGATTAAATGATCAAACTTCTAATGTGCATCTTACAGCAGATTGCTAGCTCTGCATGGACAAGTTCACTTCCTAATCTTCTGATGTGTATCTTACAGCAGATTGCTAGCTCTGCATGGATATGTTCACTTCCTAAACTTCTGATGGGCATCTAACTGCAGACTGCTAGCTCTGCATGGATACGTTCACTTCCTAAACTTCTGATGGGCATCTTACAGCAGATTGCTAGCTCTGCATGGACAAGTTCACTTCCTAAACTTCTGATGTGCATCTAACTGCAGATTGCTAGCTCTGCATGGATATGTTCACTTCCTAAACTTCTGATGTGCATCTAACTGCAGATTACTAGCTCTGCATGGATATGTTCACTACCTAAACGTCTGAGCTAAACTAAAAATGAAAACTAGCCAATTACGTCCTGTATATTTTGAAATTTAAAATTTCATTAGTGCAATTTCAGTAAATACTAATGCATACACTATGATGATTCATATGCTAATTACAAGAAGAGGTACAGCTAATGTAACTTGGGTGACTTCAAGTTCATTTCTAAAGCACTCAGAATCATTTTCCTCAGATATCTGCTTCGAAGTATTCGTAATAGCAATAAACAATAAATATCAGTATAGGTTTATTAACACATGTACGTGTATGTTAACCTTCTCTGCCATGTTAGAGTTCTACAGCCAAATATTTTGCCCTGTGCTTTCCCAAGTTTCAGCGATGCTCCAAAAAGTAATGAAGAATATAGCAAATACGAACGCCGTATTCTTCGGCAACACATAGAAACACGTACATGTATTTGATTGCAGCTACATGTGCACAGGTGAGGACTTTCGGCTGCATATAGAAGGATCAAAATATCCGGAATTATTCGCAGGGTTTTAGTATGGGATATTGCAGTTTGTTTTCTACATTATTCGGGCATGCTTTTAACACCAGAATATACATACAGGCTTTACAATATATGACCATGGTCGCCCCGATTGGATCAAAAATATTAAAATTAAAATCCGGCATCATTATATCAGTTTTGGATTTATATTCTCTTTGTTCCCATGTTCGTAATCCAGATCTCTTAGCCACAATATCAGAACCTCTGCTTCTGAAATCAGATGTTTCCTTTAAAATCTGCCTAACAGATTACCCTGTCTCAATGGAGATAGGAAAAATAAGTCACGAACTGTAGTTACTGTTGAAACGTATGACGAAATAAACGATATCATTGGCATGGGTCAAATTTAAATTCGATCGTTGAACGGAATAATTCAATTTCATCACGGTGTCTGCCTCACATTAGCTAGATTACCGTCTTATACTTACGATAGGGGGCTAGTCTTGCGTTTTTCTACGGACTGGCGTCAGATTCATAAGAATTGGTTTGTTTTGCCTAAAATGACTACATTTCTTTGTTCTTTCAACGAGAAGTGTACTTTCTGACTGGAAAATTGTTCGACCTACCATCTCTCCTCTCCTAACCCCATCTAAATCCACCCCTGTACTAGTTACATTAGCTATGTTCATAATTGGGTTTTGAGATATTGGCGCTCTTTTGGGAAAACTACATTAGCTGTAATCTTTATCTACTGTAAGTCTTACTATCGTTCTGTACAAATTGCTGTCTTGCTTTGTTTTGGTACTGTACAGTAATGTGCCGTTTGTAGGTCGCCACTTTTTAATTTGGTTTATTGTAGTATGCTTTAGAAAGCAATGAGGAAAATAAATGATTTTCCGGTCAAAATTACGTCGGTAGCGGCGTTAAGAGTATTTTAATTATGTACTATAGTTTTGCATGCACATATATGTAAAACCACAAATTTCGGTCTCTAGATTGTTTGCATGCCTTAGAAAACCTATAAAGTCAATGTCATGGGGAACTACTTCCACTTGTGTATGCAGCAAGTACTGGTTCTAACTTTACCAGGAAATAATCCAATATTTTATAATAGACATGGTTTAACGACTTCTGTAACTCTGTATTAACGCATCCTTTTGAAAAGCTTTTTATTTCACTGCCCACCCCAACGACTCAAGATGAATGTAGTATTACATTACCGTACTTTGACTTTTGAATGAACTTATATCTAACCACTAATAAATACATACGCGTGTCGAAAATGCTATTATTTAGGGACTGTCTTGTTTGACTGATAGCAAATACAGCATATGTAAAAACATTTTACACTATATATATGTATATATATATATATATATATATATATATATATAATATATATATATATATATATATATATATATATATATATATATTATTAACAAGAGAGAAAAGAGTGGCACTATGGCAAAATTAGATTAAACTCAAGCATATTATTTTCAAGACAGAGATATACCCATCATTATACATGCAGTGGAAATATCATCCATCAGATGTACCAACATTTCCTTGTAAGCCAAATGGGAATATTTCAATATCAAATGGAAATTATTGGTGACTACTTAATGTATTATTGTTTTCATTGTATATGTATCAACCCAGTTTTACAGTCCAAAAATTATATTATTTGCAATTGCATTCATTGATTTTTAATACTGATGTATTAACTGTTAATTTTGTTAACTACTAATGCCTCAATCTGATCGCAGAATAGTGTGAGCCTTAACGTAAGCTATTATTAAAATATAATTTCTATCGTATACCTCTATAAGTATGTTTCTTTAACTATCATGAAGGTGTTCATATTGAATTTTAATATTTGTATTCATGTATATCTGTGTATATTATGTTACGTGTAGGCTCGTACAATAATAACAAGAGAAAAGAGTGAAGTCAACAAGCTTTGTATATTTTAACAAAATAATTTATTTCCCTAGAAAACAATGTAAAAATTGGAAAATAGGTCTTACGGTTTGTGAATAAAATCCAAAATTTAATCCTAAGAATGAAAAATACAAGTCCTATCACTAAATAGTTCTATTAGAATCCAGGTTCGAATCTTGATGACGTTCCGATATGGAAGGCGATGACGTCAGATGTGGTCCTTGTACAAATAGCAACACTTCCTCAATTGAATCACAGTTTATGTTTCCGAATAATTTCAGAATAAATTTCCACTGGATTTCTTTCTTCCAGAAATTATAAAACAGTACACTCGTTTGGTTTTCCAGAGAATAAAAATTATGAAATTCCAAAAACAAATGAACTTTAAAAATAATCTGGCTTCAACAATAAAACCTATCCAGCCTTCAAGGTTTCAAAAATACAACTGAATGATAAGCGCTCAGAAAGGGTATTATATCCACCCAAATTATCATCCTGTTCTCGCGAGATAGATTACGTGGTCTCTTAACACTTGAACAACGCAATAGAAATAATGTAATTTGTCACCTAGCAAGAACCCCTATCTACTCTCACTCTGAAATAAATTTAAAAATAAAACATTGTTTATTCAGACTAGACGAAATGACCTTGGCAATAGCCAATCGTTCTAGCGTAGTGCTTACACTACCGCGGACCAAGGTGAGCTAAAAATGTTACTCATGTAACACCTTTTGCGTCTTAAATAAACAACATTACTAAAAGAAAATATCGAATTACTGAAAAAGAATTTCGAAAACCGTGAAAATAATCATTACAATAAAATGCATGGAAACAAAAATAAAATGAAAAAGAATTTTAAAACTAACACACAAGCAATTTAATTACATATACGTAACAATTAAATAACTGAAATGCAATATGCACAAATAATACATGTTGTGAAAGTTACTTAGCTACAAATGCAAGTTTAAAAATTATTTACTTTGTATTATCCTCGTATCATATCTGGGTCTTGCCTATATGTTCGGGTAATCGCTCTTTCAGTCCAGCTCTTCATAGTTCATCCACCATTTCTTTCTCAACTTTGAAACATTGAGAAGACATATGCACCAATTCTTGCAGCATCGTCCTAGTTGATGTTGTTGCCAGGGGCATTAAAGTCTTTGCATATAGTTAGTGATAAATTATTTGCATATAACTGCTACTTTGTCTCACCTGTGAATAGCAAAATGTAAGTATCACTTCGCGGGCGCTATTGGGTTTGTCTACATTAGAATGTTCAGGTTTCTTTCTACTTAAATATCTTCATCCATTAGTCGCTTGATTCAAGTGAACTTTAGAAAATATTTGTATATGTCTGAAGTTTGTATTATAATATGTTAGTGGTTCCTCATTGAAAGGGACCATCAGCTGTGTGTGCATCAAGATTCGATGTTAAAGATTTTAAAAGTCGTGCGTCTCCTACATTGGATATTAAAACAATTGAATTTCATATTCTTCTGGATTAATAAAGTCATGAAGCTTGAAAACCGATCGCACTACAGTGCATGAACGAGAGTGGCAAAGGATGTTCATGTAGTATGCAGTCAAGATTTAAGTTTCTTGTTTTCATGAATTGTGTAAAGTATAAATTGCACTGCGCACAATTACAAATTGTTATTAAAACAATAAAGAATCCGCAGAAATAAACAACTATCTTGTAACCATTGCTTACAATTTTATTTTTCAAATCACAGGAATTGTGCATCTGTACATAAGAAGCTCCTTTCTGGGATTATGAATTTATAATTTTTAGTTGCACATGATATGAGCTCAACCCAAGCCAAATGCTTATTACAAAAACCTTGTTATATCTGAAATTATATTCAACTGAAACCGTGCTGTAATATATCTTTAATGTTCAAGTATTTACACTGGTATGTGTGGATTTCCAAACTCATCTCTCCAAGCAGCTGTTCACAAGCAAGTCATCCCCATTCATATGACCTTAGTTAGTTCACCTTACCGGCATTTACGGCCGTTTTTACATTTCCGCCGAAATTACTGAACAATCTGGATCCAACGTTGTAGGTTTTTTTCTTGCAATGTGTCCATTCAAAAGTTTGTTCAGGTGGTTTCCGTAGCAACTGATTGGTATCAACAGAGGGAGCAGCGTATTTTACGTTTCGAAACCACTGTGTCGATTTTGATTATATTTTATCAAATGTTTCTTATAATGTGCTCAACCAAAATTGCGTTTTATGGCGTACACCACCCATACATGGAGCCTATTACAGGTGCTCGATTACAATTACGATTACGATTACATGTTGTTTGGTACTGATGATTATGTTTACGATTATACTTTATTTGGAACCATGATGACGATTACGATACCGACTGATATGTATTTGCTTGATATGTTTTTCACGTCTTCTACTTGTTTATTATTACCTTAATGATGGATGTACCAGACAAGGAAACACAAATTTATTATTCAACGTATTAAAATTAAATATCCTAATTACGGTAGTTTAGATATTATCAACAATAACCAAGCAAAATATACTATGTTGGAAGAACTATATCATAATCGCATTTGACGATGTAACAATTGGCAATGCTAATACAAATACAGTTTAATGATACTTAAGTGTTAGTTGTAAGTACTGGTTATTGTTATGTACGTAAATGGTAAATTTAAATAAATAACACAGTCTTGTTGTGCCAAAATGCAATCGGTTGATATATAATATGCTTTCTCACATATATAGAAGTAAGCATTATGGGTAAGGGCGGCCTAACATTTATAAAAATTTAATTTTTAAATGATTGTGTGTCTAATCGCTTATGAATGCATGCTTATAACATTATGGATACTGGTTCAAAGATAAATAACAGGTTATCTCTATCGTTTAGAGCACAGTTTTTTTGAGGCTTGAAACAACAACTAAAATGATTTGTTATCATCTACTAAATGCAACTGCACGTAATGGATAACGTATTGCTGAATGTTTTAGCTAGTATCTTATCCAAGGATGGTTTACATTCGTAAAAAGATAAAAGAAAAGCCTTTTTCTGTTATTTAAAATTGACTACATATAAATCAAGATAATTCAAAGAGACAAGAGAGCCAATATTACATTGAATGGTTAAAAAAACCGTTGCTTGACGAGACACATAAATGTATGCATGCGATCGAAATAGAATCCATCAGCTGCACCCAAAAGTTCCTAGTAAACTTGAAAACTTCTTTAAACCATCATCATCCACAAGAGGCTAAGTTCAACAATAACATTTAAGTAGGTCTCACCCGCTCCTTTTAAAAATATTTCGTTGCCAAGAACTTGATTTATGTATGTATCTGCCTATTGATGAAGATTTGGCATACAACAAAGGTTTTAGTGAATATGTTGAATAATGGTGTTAAACAGTTTTCTGAGAGGCATCCACTATTAAATTTTACCAATACGTCTTCACTGCACTTACCATGGTGTACTTTATAAAAAAACTGCGTGTTGGACTCCGAATCTTGGCTTGGAATCTTGATTACCTGGATAGGGTGCCTCGGACACAAAGTAAAGGAAACATACTTAGCCAGCAACTATTTATAAGTCCCTTCTACACCGCTCAACTGCTTTCAAACTTGTAAAGCCCTGCTTGTGTACTTGTAGAAAGAAAAGATATAATTATAGTTTATGTTTATTTACAATTCACGAGGAAAGATAAACTAATAAGTCTCTAGTTATGCTCATCACACTTCTTAATACTAACGTTATTTAAAAACAAAATGAGTTCGAACGTATGTAATCTAAAATATATATACAAACTATGACTTTTATGTTATGACAACTAAACGTTACGTAGCAGATATGACTTCTGTGTTACGACAACTAAAATATACGTACGAAGTATGACTTCTATATTATGACGACTGAAATATACATACCAAATATGTTTCTGTGTTATGACAACTAAAATATACATAGAAAATATGACTTCCATATGATGACGGCTAAAATAACTTTATGTTATGAGGTCTAAAATATACTTAGCAAATAAGACTTCTGTTTTATGACGGGTAAAATACACATAGAAAATATGAATTTTATATTATGACAACTAAAATATATACAGCAAATATGACTTCTATGTTATGACGACTAAAATATACATAGCAAATCTGACTTTTATGTTATGACAACTAAAATATAGACGACTAAAAATATACATAGCAAATCTGACTTTTATGTTATGACAACTAAAATATACATAGAAAATATGAATTTTATGTTATGATAACTAAACTATGCATAGAAAATATGACTTCTGTGCTATGACAACTAAAAGATACATATCATATAAGAGTTCTATTTTATGACGACTAAACTATACATAGCAGATATGACTTCTATGTTATGACGACTATAATATACATCGCATATATGACTTCTATTTTATGACAACTAAAATATACATAAAAAATATGATTTCCATTTTAAGACGACTAAAATATACATCGCAAATATGATTTACATGTTATGACGACTAAATTAGGAAGCTGCAGGGCTCCATTCATGCACAGGTAAATGTGCAGAAAAAACTGGAACTCAAACTTAACCAATCTCTGATGAACAGAAGGATGAAATATGACTCCTATGTTATGACAGCTAAAATAGACATACAAAATATGACTTCTATGTTATGACGACAAAAATATACATAGCAAATCTGACTTATATGTTATGACAACTTAAATACAGACAACTAAAATATACATAGCAAATCTGACTTCTATGTTATGACAACTAAAATATAGACGACTAAAAATATACATAGCAAATCTGACTTCTATGTTATGACAACTAAAATATACATAGCAAATATGACTTCTATGTTATGACCAGTACAGTATACATA
>JAECUM010012820.1:0-38950 GCA_016617855.1 Megalonaias nervosa
AGAGATATCTATTTACGTATGTAGTTCTGAATGAATGCTATATGTAGAGGAAGAGTGTGAGAGGTTTTTTTTTCGTGTGTGTATGATATGTGTGTGTTATGCAGACTGCATGCAATAGATGTATATGTTGACCTTTGTGCTAACTGTATGATATATGCGTATACATATGGTTGATATGCTTGTCTGTTTGAGGTCTTGTTATGGTCTTTTATGTGTGTGTGTGTGTGTGTGTGTGTGTGTGTGTGTGTGTGTGTGTGTGCAACATTCTTTCCATTTGTTTTATTCCTAATAACGACGTTTGTGTTCTTAATTCCTGGTGTTTTCCTCTCTGCTTCTTTCCGACGTCTTTTTTCCTGCGTCTTCCCCTCCGCCCGTTCTTCGTCTTCATGTCCACTACTGTAGTTGTTTTTTGTCTCTCCCTCTGTTTTTATCCTATGCGTCATCTCATCTGTCCTTTCCTCTTTGCTGTCTTTTTCGTCCTTACGTTTTGATTTCCTACTTCTATCTTCTTCTTCTCTTCCTGTTTTTTTTTCTTTTACTTAGCACTTCATATTTTATCTTCTTTTTCCGCTTCGTATTTCTCTCATCTCATTTTCGTCTTCTTTTCAGAGTGTTTGTTTCCTTTAACGTTCAACTGCTCTACAAGCTTCTTTCTAAATGTTACTTACACATTTGTTTATTTATGTGGCTAATCCCTCATTTATATAAGAATGGAAAATGCACTTCTTTTCAGTGCAAAAAAGGTTCCGTCTTTTACTTATGTATATATTTTGTGCTGATGCGCCGTAAAATCGAAACTCATCATCACCTCTGTGCCGCTTTATAGCGCTGAAGATGTTCCATCTTGTGCTTGTATTCAGTACATAAAAGAAACATTATTCCGCGATATAGTACAGGAAAGGCTCTATCTCGTACCTCTATTTAGTACAAAAAAGACCTCATCATGTACCTCCATAGAGTACAGAAATTATTCTATCTGTGCCTGAAACATGTCACATCAACCTGACAAATACTCAAGCATTTATTGTGCCATACCGTTTTATGCTAAATATATTGAAAAAGTGCCTAGTTTTTAGAGCAATGTTACGTGAGGTTTTGTAGTAATAGTAGTAATATCTATTTGGTAAAACAAAATAACAACATAAATGTCTCATATAATACATATACAGTAATACAGATGAACACACAGTTTGGTATTCAAAGATTTTATGATACAATACAATAGAAAACCCGCTGAGAAAGTGATTGAACAAATGCCAGTTTTAATAATTTTACTTGGGTTTGATGGACCGCTCCAGTGGCCTCGTGGTTAGAGCGTCCGACTCGGTTCGAAACCCGGCCGAGTCATACCAAAAACTAATAACAATGGTAACAGCTACCTCGCTAGGCGCTCAGCATTAAGAGGTTAGTGCTTGGACTGGTCGGACTGGTGTCAGGATAATGTGATTGGGTGGGACACGATGCCACATGTTTGCGGCATGATGCCCCAGTGCTAGACATCACTATAAACTGCCACAGAGCAGACATCATAGCGATAAGACGGGTCTGTTTTAGGCCAAAATTTCAGGAGAATTTGTTTATTAATTTATTCATTCGGTCATGGAACAATTCTTAATAATATAAAATATTTCGTATATTCGAAACTTATCCGAATGTAACATAAAACTGTATTTAATATGCCAAATGAGATGCAGCATATTTGTTCTTACATTACTTTAACTGAACTTCCCGTTTAATCTGTTCCAGAGCAAAATAACGATTTGTTTGTGGTTCTTTTTCAATTCTTTTGAAGAAATTTTTATGGGTACTTTCTTCAAAACTTATGTGATGTTGAGAGAGAGAGAGAGAGAGAGAGAGAGAGAGAGAGAGAGAGAGAGAGTTTTTACACGTAAACCATTCTCATTTGATGTACTGTGCAGACCCTGAATTCGATGAACAAATCCAGGGCCCAGTGATCCACCGTAATGACACAAAGCTGAATCATACTGTTTATTACATTGTTTATTAGACATGCTGTTGAGCATTTTTATTTGTCTGCTTGTCCTTTGCGGCACTCTTCAGTTTTCCAGGCGAAAACGTATACAGTTTGACTGGAAACATTTGACGAAATCGCGCACTATAAACAAATCTTACGGATTGGGTTTACCAAACTGTACACTCTTTACATCGTTCTCCAATGTATTTGAAGTAAATGAAAAGAGAAAAAACATCGCATTAAATGTAATGAAATAAACGTGATATTGAATGGTACTTAAATAAACTGTATATACCATAAAAGACCTAATGCTGCCGTTACGTGTAAAAAGCCGTATTTACAAACTCATTTGAATAATACTCAGTCTTGAAAGATATTTGTCCTAACATCGGTTCCATTAACACCAGATAATATCCACGTTTCATGAAATCATGAGCCATACAATTTCTGGAACACAAGCTTGAAGATGTCACCGTTGTAATCTTAAGAAGCAAACACCAGCTTAAGTTCTCGCTTCAAGTTATACTAGCGCCCCAGCTGATCACCAATGTTCACCCGTGTTCTACGTTTTTTTCAAATGCACACCTTTTCTTATCAGATCCGCTTACAAAAGCGTGCCTGCCTTTCTTATTCCTTCTCGAATCAATTTGTTCGCCATGTGCGAATGTTATTATTAGATTAGTCACTAACGGATATAGTAGAATGTATCACATCACTACTTTTGGAGCACTCCCTAAAAAGAACGGAATTACGAGCGACTTCGTTTACTGAAAAAAGGAGTAGCGCCTCAAAATTGTGCTGAAGCTCGCAGTGTTTGTATTGATCGGTACCATATGCTTGCCTGAATAAGTTCACTGCAGGATTTTGTTTCCACAATCACTGAGTGGTAACAAAGGCTGGGTTTGGTTCTACCCCCCATGACTAAGTCACGTATGTGCAAAAGAAAGTGATAAACATTCAACGGTCACGTATATGCTAACCATGTCATGGTGGGGTGAAGGCGAGGATGGGTGGCAGGGTCCCAAAAGGGCACAAATTAGCCAAAACGCCCACTTTCATACTACAGAAAGTATAACCCTTGAACAAATTCACCAAATCATGCAGGTTTTTGTATTACAGCGGTCTCACTTAGGATGTTTTGACATTTTTATGAAGGAAAAAAGTTTTCACTTTTTTTCAGATAAAAACAATCTGATAATTTAACTGACACGTTTTTACGGCTTATGTTCGTATCATAGCGTAAACAAAAACACCACGTGGAGCACATGCCGGCAAAGGGCTAAACCAAAACAAATCAAACTAGAAAGCTATTAATCTCTTCCTCAATCCGTTGGTCTATTATTACATTAATATTTGACGCAGATAATTTAATCTACTTTCTTAAACAAAAATGCACAATGAAGTGCTTCACTATTCTACATTTTGAATTAGCACTCTGCGTGTCCAATGCATTGTTCTAATTGTTCTTTTGTACTAAAAAAAGCTGACTAAAGGATAAGTACGTGGGACGTTTTGCCAGTGTTTCTTACCAAATAAGAAACTATTTTTGATTTATCATTTTCTTGAATGTTCAACGTAAACTGCCTCAGCGGACGCATCCATGTAGGGAAACCCATTCATAACGGGCACATTCTTCTTTTAGTGGAATACCTGTCAAACGCTGACGGCCGACAGTGATTTTTTAACTTTTCTAGGAAAAGTTCTGTATAGCTGACATCGTGACCCAACTAGTGCGGATTTGCCTCTCTTGCATCTTGCCACATGTTGTATAAAATTCACACAGATTAGTGAAACCCATCTTGTTTTCATATTTAACGACACAGTAGACAATTACTCTTCTCCACTTGGACTTATAACATCTTGTTTCCCTAGTATTGATTTCGCAACCGATATGATCGTGCTTCAGTTATATCTAAAAGGCTTAAATTTTGTTCAGAATGAATCCCATCACCTCTGAGAACTAAATGAATGCATTTTATGCAACACTCAGCCACACACACATATTTAAATCTTATGTTCTTTTTTTTAAAACTCTTGCTTGAATTTTAAACTCTTTCATGCTGTTATAAGATTGATCTCAGTATGTGTCTGTCAAAGTGTACAAGTAGGCGCATGTTCATTCAGGAGAAAACGATTTTAGAAACTTTTTAAACTGTGGCACATGTTCACAATGGGATATCTTTTTGTAATAACTCAAAGGACCAAATATGAATAATATAAATGAATCTCGTGGTAAATGGGGGCATTTTGTGGGGTGGGTGGGGTGATTCCTTCATAAATTAGTATCCTGTCTTTTTTAATGTTGTTATGGGTTTAACGCTATTTTTCAGGACATGATCGGTTAAACATGGCGGTCAGTATAACTGGTGGAGGAAAAACCTTGGAAAACCCCGGTAAAAACCGGAGATTCACGGGAAGCTACTGGCAAGCTTTTTTCACCCACCCTCATTAGCTGGGCCCGAGACTCTAACCCACGCGGACAGAGATAAGATGACACCAAAGGTGAGCACTTTAGACCACTCACCCACCCGGGGCTCCGTCGTTTTTAACTGAAGGAGTATACAGTCCGATTACAGATCATTGATCAGAGTGGTTTTATCAGCACTGAAACGGACACAATATTTCGGATTTAATAACAATGTATATCATAAGGGAAATATATTTAACGCAGAAAAACATTTTTGATAGATAAGATATATGCATTTTCTACTTTAAGAAAATACATGTTTAGGCTCATATTGGAAAATCTGCAGCTGTCACAGAACAATGTAATAAAGAGACATTATTGTGGCTCATTTCTCAGTAAGTCAATATTGACCGTATAAAGGGACGAACGTTTAACAGTGTGAATATAATCGTGTGTAATAATTACAATATTTAACATTGAATATTAAGATACTCTTGATGAGATAACGTTCATTATTAGCTATTTTGATTTTTGGTATGACACATTTCGTTGACTAGTATTTAACAAACTAAAAGGACAAAAGTCCACTGATAGATTCGAATAGGTGTACTCGCAGTGGTGAGAAGAGATCATTAATGGACCTGAATATATTGATGATGAAAACTGCATTGGGATGTTATCCAGTTTTCGAACGAGAATTTTAAAACGCTAATGGGTAGTGAATAACTGAACAACAAAGGAGAGATATTTATTATCTTCCATATATTTGATTTAGATGTTATTGTATTTCATCTGTGTTTAACCACCAGGCAATTGCCAGCAGAGCAGACCCAGATTTGCCTGCATGTAATGAGTCGGCAGACCCGACCATGCTGTGTTCAGTTGTTCGAGTTATACATGAGTAGTGATGGAACTGATCAATGTGCTTTACTAGCTCCATAAGGAACGACATGCTCATCGTGCAAAAAAGTAATATAGCCAAGTGACTCTTTAATATCAGAAATACACTTGCATTACAATTATATAATAGAACATAATTTTATTGATTTGACGTAAATAAGCACATAGGCAATACAATATATAAATCATATACCGTGTATTGTTGTATAAATGAATGAATAATGTGAATGAATGAATGAATGAATGAATGAATGATGGCAGTAAAATCCTGTAAGTATATAAGTCCTCAGAGAGAGAGAGAGAGAGAGAACTATACAGCGAGAGAAGATAATATAAGTTGGGCTGCGTTAGTTACATATTTAACTAGGCATTTTAGAGTTATTACGTCTTCACGTTTGCGTAATTGAAGTAGCTTGTACATGCTTTCTTCCAATAAAAAAAATCAATATAAGACCTTGTAACTGAGAAGTATAGAGGACGTATTAAGGCATACGATATTCATGCTCGATCTCATTATTTACACAGAGTTCACATATCCTTTCATGCCGTTCTTTCCCTACATGTCTACCATTGTCGATATTTAATAGGTGTGATGAAGCGTGTAATTTACTTAAAGCCTTTCTGTGGCTGGTATTAGCAATTATTCAAAGATAAGAAGTGGTTTCAGACATATCTTTTATGTCTTTAAACATGTATGAAGATTTTAAAGCAACTGCTGAACGCGTCAGATTGAAATATATAGTTTAGTCTTTTGCTAAAAAGCGACAAAAAGAAGATATATGGAGTGAATTAGGATAACACCAGACTTCTCAAAGTCTTGAAGTAAATGGAAATAGTTCTCACAACAAAACCACAGCTTTTATAATTCTTTCTTTCGCAATCGGTTAGTATTAATTGCTATAATTTTATAAGAATATAATTAGTTGTGTTTAACAATTTAAACTAACACTTAAAGATATGTACATAACTATTTAAATCAAGTGGGTATCGGCCAAATTCGATATTACAATTATGCATATCCAGATATTGTATACCGGATCACAAATTACTGGAGTGAACGATAGTTTATGATGTCAAATACAATCTAACCACATGAAAATAAGGACCTCCTGTGTATAAAGGCAGTGGTCCATGTGTTTGACGTATAATTAAATTAAAATGTATATAATGATAATAATAATAATAATAATAATAATGAGGACTTTGTATAGCGCCTAATTTTAGAAGCTCTATGAGCTTTAAACATTTGACAACACTTAAAAAATATATATAATGATATGATTACAAAAATAAAAACAAACACCATGAAATTAGAAAACAGAAAACATGCTGTAAATATTTAAGGTAAGGATACATTATGAGGTCTTTAAGTCTGTTCTTGCAGTTGAAACAGGTGAGTTTTAAGAGCGCTCTTGAATGAGATCACTGTGTCTCTGTGTCTAAGTTCAGTCGGCAATTCGTTTCACATTGCTGGGCCCCTGTATGCAAAAGAACGTTGTCCATATGATTTCATTTTCATAGTGGGAATAATGAGAATACGAGTGTCAGAAGAGGAGCGTAAGTATCTTGCTGGTGTGTACACATGGGTGAGGTCAGATAGGTATGTTGTACTGGAGCCCGTCAGTGAAATGTAGCACAGAGAACAAATTTTGTGTTTAATTCTGGATCGAATGAATAGCCAGTGTAGGATACAGAGCAGGGGGAGGCGTGCTCTGATCGTGGTACTCTAAGGATGATCGGAGAAGCTGTGTTTTGAACTTTTTGAAGTTTCTGAAGTAGATATTGAAACGAACCAGACAGAATTGAGTTACAATAGTCCAGTCTTGAAAGTACTAAGGAACACACAGGTGTTTTAGTGGCATCAACTGAAAGATACTTGCGAATGCAGCTGATGCGTCTCAGCTCAAGATATGCGGCCTTGCATATGTTCATGACATGTTGGTGAAATGAGAGAGTACTGTCGAGAGTAACACCTAGTTTTCGTACTGACTGTGTGAATTTAATGTTAGTGTTGCTGATATTTATTGTCTGAGGTAAAGGATGTGAATAAGAAAGTCTTTATATTGTAATCAGAATGGCTTCAGTTTTATCACAATTCATCTGCAGCTTGTTACATGTCATCCATGATTTCACATCGGAAATGCACCTCTCTACGCCTTGGATGGTAGCTTCAACTTTAGTTGGGTGGCTAGATTTGTATATTTGGGTATCATCAGCATACAAATGGTTAGACACTGGATGATAATCTATGACACTTGAGAGTGGCTGAGTGTATAGAATGAAGAGAACAGGTCCAAGAACAGATCCCTGTGGAACACCACAACATAGATCAACTGGGCTGGAGTGTTTTCCATGTGTTCTGTTGACCAAGCAGGACTTGAACCATAGTAAGGCTGTATCGTGAATGCCAAATACATGCTGGAGACGGTGAAGTAATATATCATGGTCTATTGTGTCAATTGCTGCAGACAAGTTAAGGAGAGTGAGAACTTAATCTTTCCGCTATCCAAAGCAGAGAGAAGGTCATTAACTACTTTCAGAAGAGTAGTGTCAGTACTGTGGCAAGGGCGATATGCAGACTGTACATTGCTAAAAAGACTGTTTGAATTCAAATGAGATACAAGTTGGGATAGAACAGCTTTTTCTAAGATTTTTTACATGAATGGGAGATTCGAAACTGGGCGGTAGTTCTTTAAATCGTTATGGTCGAGTGTTGGTTTCTTCAGCAGAGGCTTTACAACGGCAGTTTTGAAAAATGATATGAATTCCCCGGATGAGAGAGAGGTATTAATAACATCAGTTAGTGAAGGCAATATTGGATCTAAGCACTCAAGCATCAGTGATGTCGGAATCGGATCAAGTTCACATGATTTTGGTGCACTCTTCATCTCGATTCTACGTACTAAATCCATAGAGACAGGTTCAAATGCTGATAACGGTTGCCGCTGAAATTCTGTATCGCAACTGTATGGTGACGACGAGTCAATTGAAATTGTGTTGTCAAGTTTATCTCTGATAGTTTGTACTTTGTCACGGAAGAAATTTGCGAACAGGTCCGGAAGGTCGACTAGAGAGATGGTAGTTGGGAGTGGTGTACATTTGTTCCTTGACATTAGCTTGTTAGTAATCTCGAATAGCTCTTTGAAGCTGGAACTTTCCGCGATCTTAGTACTGTAGTGGGCTGATTTCGCTGCATGGACTATGTTTGTTACATTCTTCATAGCGGCTTCATAGATTGCTTATGAATAGTGAGTCTGGTGAACAGCCAAAGCCTCTCAGCTTTACGGCGGTCTCTCTTAGCAGTGCGAAGCTGGTCCCTAACACTGCTATACCACGGAGAACACTTTTGAATTGATACTCTGCACTTGGTTGCTGGGGCATGTTTGTCAAGCAATGAACGCAGGCATTTATCGAGATTTTCTGATGTAGGAGGTAAGCTAGTTGTTAGGTTTGCTTGGATGTCATGCATTAGTTGGGTTCTGTTGATCATATGGAGGTTTCTCTTAGTAGCAAAGAAAGGTGGAGGGTTAGGGACTGATACGTCAAGATGGCATATAATGCAGAGGTGATCTGATGCAAGTTCGTCGGACACCAGGGAGGACTGTAGATTGTTATCATCAGGTCTATAAAGAATCCATCTAAAATGTGACCATGTTTATGGGTGGGTCGGCTAACTGACTATTTGAGATTGAAAATGTGAATGGAATCTAGGAGTTTTGAGGTGTCTGGGTTTCCAGGACAGTCAAAGTGAAAGTTGAAATCTCCAAGAATAATCAGGTTGCCACCTATCGAATTTCCATACTCCAGGAGATTCGGAAACTGCTCCAGAAAGAGAGATTCAGTCAGCTTGTTTTTCTACTAGGAGGAGGGCGGTAGAGGCAGAAAAAATGGACCGTCCTACTGATTGGTCATTGAATAATGCGATGCACAGTGGTATCTCTTGGACAGTTGACACAAAGGTTGACGATTTAATTGGGATTTGAATCAGGTTATCTAAATTAACGGCCGAGTTTTTAAATGTCTGTGCCGGAAAGGGCGAAAGGGAGATAACTGGAATTCTTCTTCCTGTTCTACGCCGGCCAGCTTTGAAACAACTCGTTTCCGTTTACATTTAAGGAATGATGAATGATGTCCCAGGTCGTTTAGTCTAGTGCACAATGTTGTGTGGAGAGCCAAGGAGTGGTCATTTAAAGCAATTAATGAGGGTCCATCATAGCATAAACGGGTGGACTGGCGAGTATCACGTGATGGCGGTTTGTCCAAGGACAAAGGAAGTTGTGGCAGTGGAGCAAGACAGCTGAGAAAAAGTCTAATTTTTCTCGTTTCCAAAACAAGAAGATGAACAAACACATTCGAATAGAACAGCCAATGCATGATGAACACAATAACGCAGACGAAGACAGACAACAAGCACATATGTCACGAAAAACGGCACAAAAATCCGTGACAGCTGCCTCAAGCCTGTTAAGTGTAGCGGCCATCTTGAATGCAAGGTATACCTGCTTATAAAGAATGATTTTACAGATGATCCCTAAGTAATTTGTACACACTTTGTAACATTAACATATCTACATTTCACCATGGATATTTAATGATTAGATCTGACTTTTCTTATGCTTGTCCGTGAAATAGTAGATTTTGTAAGAGAAAAATTTCTGATCATTCACTAGAGTGAATAATCAATTTTATGTTTTGCACTCGAGAAATTCGTTCAATAGATAACAAATATGTTATAAGCGTCTAATTAGAAGGCTCTTTCAGCACTGGAAGATAGACTCTGTATGGGAAATTAATTTCAGGGTCTATATCAAAACAAAAGCAGGAAGAAGACTAGATTTGACCTTTTTGACTGTTTTAACTGGGCAATACAATATTTACAGGTTCCTTTTTTCACCCATTACCAAACTAAACTTGCGTTGATTAGAGGCTATTTTAGCCTAGAAGAGTACCCATACTAATTCTGGAATCTTTAATATTTGTATATGTACATACACGAATTAGTACTAATACAAATAATCTTCCCAACTTTAATACTTATACCTCTACAGGTATGCATTAGATTATCATGGAATAAAGTTCTGCGATAACTCGCACTCACATTGTTTTGTAGTTTATGTTTGTATCCAACACAAGTGTTTGGTATGCTGACGTTCCTACATATTGTGATTCTCACTTCTCAAACGGTCATGGCAAATCATTACACTTCTGAAGGTTATAGTGTGTGTGTGTGTGTGTGTGTTAATTTGTACCTAAACTCCACATAGACGTCGCCAAGGAAGGCCAAGCACGTGTTTCAATACTGCATCCTGGTCCAGTCTAGAGAGAGTTCTGGGATGGAAATTTTTCTGGCATATATCAAATCACTGATGTTTCCTTAAGTTATATGTAATGTTTTGTTAATCTATATGTGTTTTTTTTTTTTTTGTCAGCACGTTTTCTGTTGGTAACAAAACATAGTGCATTTCAAGCATGATGAATTTAAATTTTTATGCTGAAAATGGATACCTCAAACATAAAAATCCAATCGGCCAAGTGTTAAAGACTTAGAGATTTTGAAAAATGTCATTGCTATTTATTGCTTATGCTCGTTATTATGTTTATATCTATTTGTAGTGAACACCGTGTATGAATGATGGAGCTTGTAAAATATGAGTTTAACTTTAAATTTAATAGCAAGTATTTCTAGCCATTGTCGGGGGGGGGGGGGGAAACAAGTTAAGTAACGTTATACGGTGTTTGATAATATTACTAGAAATATCTGTCATTTTATATTGCCTTGAGCTGTATCAAAGATGAGAAGAGAATGAGGCAAAAAAGAACAAACAAACAACATATTAATTCCACTAACATATACCACGTTCGTAAAAGGAGCCAGAGAAGATGAAGTTAAAATCAAGAGATCAAGAGATTACGATCAGTGAACTAGCATGTACTTAGTTTTATTTGAATCATAAACATCCACATTAAGTGCCATATTTAATCCATCACTTATCTGGCGTGTCCCGGGCTGGTGAGTGGTCTAAAGACCCAGTCTTTACCGGAGTCAGGAGCTCAGCCAGTGTCGGTATGCGAGAAAGCTTGCTAGTAGCTTCCTCTGGTCCGGTGGTTCTTCCAGGATTTTCCTGGGTTCTTCCACCACCACTTCTACTGACTGCTATGTATAGCCTATCATGTGCTCAAAAATGGCGTTAAACCCATAACAATAGCACATGCCTGGCAATATTTCTCATCTGTTTATCAAAAGATTTGTGAGAAAAGAACAAGATCAAGAAGTACCAATAAATGTACTGCCACATAATAAGAAATATATTTCTTGAACTAAGGATTTCATTATTTCAGCTTAAGAGATTATGTTTTTGACAGCTTCAGTTTCCATATATGTAGTGACCCTTTATGGTCACCATTATGACAAAGGGAAACCTGTGCTGGTATGTTGGTAACTTAAGAAAGGAGATGGCTTTTAAGGGCGGTGGCAAGAGTCACTCGAGTAAGGATGGCACCTTACTCTGTGGATATCACAGGAATTATAGCTTTTAGGTCAATAGGACTTGTATATTTTTGCAACGTACTGTAACATGAATATCACGCTAACAGTTTTCATTTACAGTTCTACATGGTGACCTTAAGTTGATCATACGAACCAACGATTATCAAAGCGAAATCTATGTCCCCCAGTGGTTCCGAATAACCAACATTTTAATGTGGATAGATAGGTAGTAAGATGACATGAATACAAGAGCGAATTTCAGTAGATTGAAAGTGTATAGTGGGATAAACCTATATGCTTAATGCTACTTTCATTTTGGGGTTAGCGACTTTCTTCGAACTGTATGAATAAACGGACGAAATAACCTGGTGCCGTGAGACGTTGAGGTAAAGTTGATTGGCAATGAAATAAAAAATAGATTTGTAAAATGTGTCAGCTGATTTTCGGAAAATGGCTGGCATTTCTGAAATCTAGTAAACTCAAATACTTATACACGTTGAAAAAAAAACAAAAAAAAAAAAAAACTTTTCTGCGGGATAAGTAGTCCAGCAAATAGAACATTCTTCTTTATGTATTCATAAACCTTATATACGCAGAATATATACATAGATTTCAATCGTATGTTTTTTGAATCGCTTGGTTGAATTTTAAACTTTTTTATTCTCTTATAAGACAGAGCTCTGTATGGGTCTTCCAAAGTGAATGATTAGACGTGTTTTCAGTCAAAAGCAAACGATATTAACAATTTTGAAACTTTTATACATGCTCACAATGTGATATCTTTTATTTTGAGAGCGCAAATGGTTCAAATATGAATAATATAAACGTATCTCGTGGTAAATGCGGACTTTTTGTTGAGTGGGATTCTTTCATAAATTACTATCCTATCTCTTTTATGTTATTTCAGCACATGACAGACTATACATGGTGGCCAGTAACTGGTGGAGTATGAACCTGGAAAATCCCGTAAACACCACCGAACCACGGGAAGGTATTGGCAGGTTTTCTCACGTACACTCATTGGTTGGGCCCGAGACGCGAATCTATGTAGACAGAGGCAAGATGGCACTAAAGGCGAAGGCATTAGATCACTCGGACACCCATGGTCCCGTCTTCTATAACAAAAATGGTGTACAGTCCGATTGCACATCGGTGTCCTCACCACAGGAACAAGGTCATTATAATTTTGTGAAGTGATTGGACTGACGACGTTAATGCTTATGTACAGTGTCTACAAGGAACATCCACGTTAATAATAATCCTCTCTGTCTGGCTGTATATGTGTGTGTGTTTTTTTTTTTTTCTCTCTCTCTGATTGTTCATGGTGATTTCATTAGCATTGAAACGGGCATAATGTTTCGGATTGTGTTTAATAATGTTTAACACTGAAGAGCACCATAAGAACATATTTAACGGAGAACAACATTCCTGATATTATTAGATATGACACATATTGTCTACTTTGTTGTTGTTCTTCTTGTGGATTTTCAAATTAAAATCTTTTTCGGTAAGAGAGGGTGAAAACACGTCACCGCCATTTGGGCTTAAAGCCCCTGACCACCAGATTCAGATATGTTAATTGTAGACCAACACTTCTCAATCGGCTCTCGAACATCAGAGGGCGACATGTATGCACTATCAATGTGGCCGAAGGTGCTACATGGATGTAATTTTGTATACCCATTCTATGTCATAGAGATATGTCGTCATAGTTTCGAATAATGGGAAGTGCCGACTGATTCTTGTATAATAGAAATTGTATTGCTAAACTTACCATTTTTTTTTTTTTTTGATTTCTACATTGATGCTTATTTTGCCATGAGATTATGTCTTGTACTTGAAAATATTACAGGATGATTGACTTTTTAGTTTTATTTCTACTTAGTCCATATGGCAGAGAGAGAGAGAGAGAGAGAGAGAGAGAGAGAGAGAGAGAGAGAGAGGTGGGGAAGGAACAGGACGAAGGAGACAAGTGAAACTGGCTTTAATGTAGAATGGAAATAGAGATTTAAATTACATACACAAGAGCATATATATTTGATGATTGGGAAAGGCTTGTAGTTCCAAAAGTGATACCGACACTGTGGCAATAAAAGTGGTATTACCTATATGGTGATATAATTTTTCTCCCACTGATATTTGTTGGAATACACATCGGTTACAAAAGAGATAACTCTATTTTTCCCTGCATAGCGATTCTTGTACCAATTCAATATTCATTTAATTTATACTACCCTAGTAGGCTGCATAAAATGCATACAAACCTGCAAACGTGGTCTCCATTTTATCTTTTGGGAACTGCACATGATGGATACTACTCCATCTCGTTAGTGCGAAACTATGGAAACATTATTTCAGCTCCCTCCAGACCAGAAAAGAGATGCTGCTGATTTATATAATATTAAGTTATATTTGGGTGCAATTTGAAGCTTAGAATATTATGCCAGAAGAATGACAAATAAGCATTTCTGTAAACTGAGCCAACTCGCATTTTTACATTTTGAAACTTAAGTTTCCTTTTCACTTAGACATAATTAAAACAATTGTTAATTAGTAACTTAGAATATATTAATTCTACAGACCAAGATCCATATTTAATTTTTAATTTTTAAAGTATGATGATTTCTATGATGACATATATATTATGTACATTTAATTGGTAATGTGTGTAACTTTGTTCATGATTATATGTTTCATGTATATTGAGTTTGTATTGTGTAATTCACTTGTATCCATAACTGAGGGTATGATATGGGCTGACCTGAACAATGTCTTTATTATAAACAACATAATACATAACTAATTCTTGTGTATGACTTTAGAGTATATGATAATATTATTAGTTTGTGGAGGTAAACGTGTTTTCTTGAACCTGAGTTCAGGACACTAGTATTCCCTTGAGAAAAACCTGGTCTACCTGATGTTTTACATATTCTTCTTAAAATATTTAGTAAGAGACCTGCCTTTCCTTGATTACAACTTGGAATGAATTTGATGGGAAATTGACTCTCATTCTGATTCTGTTTTTATGTCCTATTTTTATATAACGTAGGCATAAACAGCATTGCTCAATACATATCTTAACACCAGTCTTAGTGAAATTAATTTTAGTTGTGTTTCAGTTAATATTTGAGAGGATTTAACTATTTAAATTATTCACTGTGCTTGTTGATTTAGGACTAAATTACTATGTTGGAATTATAGTGGATTATATCATTGTGACACTTCAAAATGTTGGCACATTAGTACATTCGAGACTACTGGCACATCAGCCAATTCCGAACACCGCTGCAATTCATTCGGATTACTCTATACATTTCGACTGTGATAGAACTTTTAGGACTATTTGTGATTTCATTGACAATAGTATAAGTTCTACTTAAAGTTTCACTTTTTTATTCTAGGGAAATTATTTGTTGAATTGTACTTTACTTGTTAGTTTTCGTTCTCTTCAGTTGCTAAGTATAAGACCATAGAGTGGTAAGACGGTCGCCTATACTTTCCTTTATAAGCGTTTAACAACCTGAGCCAAGTTAGGTAATGTTTCAAGCTAGAGGAAAGATTACGGGTGTGTCATACGCGACAAAACCTTGGTACGAACCTCCCAAATTTAGATGGGGGCTCTACCGCCTGAGTTATTCATGGAACTCGTTCCATTTCTGCGAGAACAGCGAGTGAAAAATCTAAAATGAATCCCTTCATACTGAAAGTTAGAAACCTGTCCCTCCTTTGAAATCCGTAATTCTAATTAAAATCACTTTCCACAGTTAATAACACAGTTTAGCTGAAACATGATCATTTAAACATAGCTGCAGTTTTTGTTACTACACTCCTGTCACAACTGTAAACTAAACTTAACCCTTTATAATTGACAGCTAATTTTTCGAATCAGTGATCTGGTATAAATGTATGCTGGTTTCACAACCTTACTGCTGGACATGGTTAACATCGTACACACTGAATGGAAAACCACCTGCCACTGGCCGACCAAAATGATGTCGGAGCCTACTGATAATCTCATTGTCAGTCGACCAATGAGAACGAATTATTCCAATCAGCGCGTTGCA
This sequence comes from Megalonaias nervosa, assembly GCA_016617855.1. Lineage (NCBI taxonomy): Eukaryota > Metazoa > Mollusca > Bivalvia > Unionida > Unionidae > Megalonaias > Megalonaias nervosa. The sequence continues at coordinate 15,837 of JAECUM010012820.1, forward strand.
CTTGCATATTAAGCAGCCGCGACCATGGTCGTGTCCAGCTATAACCTTGGAAGTTAAGTTGGATTTTTTTAAAGGTGAGATTGTGAATAAAATTTTATGTAGGCCTAAAATGTCGACTATCTGAGCTAAACATCGGTGCTACAGTTATTAGTCTACGGGAAGTGTAGCCTGATATATCTGTAGATTCTTAAATAGGTTGCAGAGAAATCGAAGAAGTGTCTTCCATTGCATTATGATATAGCACATATAAGATTTATAGGTAATTTTTAAGCAACGATATTATTAGCTCCGGTGATCCAATTACTCAGACATTTAAAAGCTGAGTGCATATCAGATGACAAGTGTTGAATGTCTTTTCAACACTGTATATAAAGTGATTAAAACCGGGAAATTTCTCACTGATTTTGAGTTGGCTTGTAAGATTCAGGAAAAGAATTTTCTAGATCTGATACAAAATTAGACCAACAGACACGGCTATATGTCATTCCTCAGCTGCACAGTATGTTCTCTGAGGGCAGCAATATAAAGTAGTTGGGGGAAATTTCAGTTTGCATTGAGTTTGTTGTTTTCCTGTCGATCGGTAATGTTAATGCACTATAGTAAATATTCGCTTGTCAGACACGGATATTGGATTGGTCCTTGGCATATGCGGACCTAAGTAGCATATGGTCCTACTGATCCTAGACCAGTTAGTCAAAAGTGTAATGTTCAGCCCCTGAATTTAAGCGGAAGGTCTTAATAGATCATAGATAACCCTAAGATTCCCGTTTATTGGATCAGTTACGCATTTAAAGATATAAGTAAGCAGAAGATTAAAACCTGGGCGTTTCTTTAAAATTGCACGTTAAGTTTGTGCATGCTGAGTTACTTTAGTTCATACTGTAATAAATCTATGTTATGTGGCATTTGTATTTACGTCTCTGTTTATAGCTTTGTTAGATTTTAGTGATTAGTTGTTTGATTATGTGAAGTCGGTCGTGGGGAAATAGTCCTCAACCCGAGTAATTAGCTAATTTCTACGAACATACGTAGTAGTGTACAGTGTCAGGAGATTTTTTATGATGGCATGGATTAGTTTCGTAGTTTGAGATCGGGTCAGAGCCGCATAAAATGAGAATGGAGCCAAGTAGTCACTATCTTAATCTAAAGGTGTCGACTGAATATACCTTTCAATGTGAAATATTCGTGATAGGCAGTAATATTTTGTGCCATGGAGTCATTGAGAGGGGTTGTGTATGTGATGTCAGTTTTGTGGAAGGGCATATCTGAAATGGGGTTCAGAACTGTGTTTCGGTTGATCCGGGGATGGAGTCGGAAAATAGTTCCCTGCATTGGGTGTTTGAATTGTGATTTGGATTTGATTGTGTGAGGTACTGACGTTACGCTACGGAATCATAACAAAGAGAAGCCATGCAATTGTGAAGTTGTAATATTTGTGCTCATTGATTAATTAGAGAAAAATTATTTGTAGTCTTGACGCGTTACGAGAACTTCCTTTTGATAACGACTGTTCTCTAGATGTCCTTGGAAATAGGGGAAGACAATGGACTTCTAGCCCAGAACTCGACGAATGTTTGATTAGCTCGGTATAGAGACACTTTGCATGTATCAATACATTTATGTTGCATCTTATTTGACAGCAGTTTATAAATTTGCGCTGTAAGGATCATTCAATCGTTCGTTCTTGATTAGAAAGTTGTTACTGTATTTTTACATTTTATTTATGGTGGTCTGTAGGCGACAAAAATTATCTTCCGTTTACAAAACTATTAATATTATTTTACATCAATTATTTAAATCAATTAATTACTTAAATTATAATCAATCCCTAACAAAATAAAAAGGATTATAATATTAAGTTCGAAGATGAGTTATGTTTAAAAAAACATTTGAAGCGTGACCGTGCCTAACAGTGACCAAGGTAAATCCATTCTCTACCTTACTTTTTATGATAACACATTTTTTCATGCTACATTACTCAGTTAATAAATAGCCTAATAACTGGTGTGTCAGATTGAATTAGTGATTTTACATACAGATCTATTCTCTTCGCATGTATTTTATTTAGTACTAGTATTAAAACTTTACCTATCCAAATTTCCAGCAGTGACTATCACACTGCAACTAGTAAAAGATTATTTTCCTCAACAAGAAAGCTCGAAATTGCAAAACTGTAAATCTATTCCATGAATGCCTTCTGTACATATATCCTGCATAACAGGCAAATAGGTATATTCGAAAAATAATGAAACGTAATGTAAAGTAATGGTAATCTACAATCGGTCCAGCTTTCATTATAATAAAGCATCTTTGGCATTAAGTTTAATTTCTGATATCATCCAAAGTGATGGTGAAATAATATTGATATGTTTAATGTCGTTTGTATAACATTTCTGTAATGCAGTCTGTTCGTTCGCGAACTAGTCAATTGTCCGTTGTCAAAGGACTATAGCATCCTTATTATTAGATTTGATATATCAGATATGAAGGTTTATAGGGCCGGTCAGCTCTACTGGTCTTAGACCTGAAGAGTTTATGGGATGGTCTGTTGTCCGTTTTCGGTCGTCTGTCCGTCCTCCGACGTTCATCAGTACGTTAGCACAATTTTGTTACAGTTACTCCTCCTAAACCACTTAGAGGATTACCTTGAAAGTATATATATACTTATTCATCCCAAGGTCTCAAAGGTCCTAGATATAAAAGGTGCTCCTTGCAGATCGAATATGGCCGCCACTGTGGCCATTTTGAAAATATTGTTATCTCTATTCCTCCTGAAGGGAAGGTCATATCAACATGGAAATTTCACTGCAAGACTTCTCATGCAGTCTAGTTGGTCCTACATGAAAATAGTGGCGATCTGATGTCCAGGATGACCGCCATTTTGAAAATCTTGAATCAATGGTCATATCATCATGAACTTATCGCTAAAAGCCGTATTATAATATCTAGCCAGCCCGAAATAAAAACTGGGCTGACCTGGGGTCCAATATAGCCATGTTGAAAATCTTCTTGTTGTAATTCATCCTGTAATTGATGTAATTCATACAGTTGTTTCAACATGGGATTTTGCACCAAACTACATCTTATGATGTCAAGATGGTCTTAAATGAACGCAGTGCCGATTTGATATATCCAATATGACTTCCACAGTGGCTATATAGAACATTCTTTATTTCTAATCCTTCTGAACTGATAGTCACATTGACATGAGATTTCCCTAAAAGACTTGATGTCTACTTGGTCCTAAATGAATATGTTGCTCATTTGGGGTCAAATATGGCTGCCACGGTGGGTGGCCAGCTTGAAAATCGTTTGATCAATGCTTCTTTTGAATCAAAGAATGATTATGTTATCATGTGGTTCCACTAAAAGACTTCTTATAATGTCTTATTGATGTTAAATTAAAATGTTGCTGATATGTGGCCATCTTGAAAATATATGTATAACTACTCTTCTTAAAGAGGAAGTCATTTTGCCATAGAGGTTTTCATCAAAAATTGGTGTCTTCCTCCTCCTCAATGAAAAAGACTAACCCTCAATATGATCACTATGGTGGCTATCTGGAAAATATTGTTATTTCTGATCACAAAATGATGGCTATATCAACAATGGCTTTACAACAATAGACTTTTTATGATACCTAGTTAGTTCTATATGAAAATGGCGTCAGTTGTACGTTTTATAAGGCTACCATGACGGCCGTTATGAACAGCTTATTAGAAATATGTCCCTTAAATTGACCATCAATGTGACATGGGCTTTCACCTAAAGACGTCTAATAATTTCTACCTTATCCTAAATTAAACTGGTGACAATATGTCATCCAAAATGACCACCACAGCAGATAATTTGACAATCTTGTTATTGCTGAAGAATGTCAGGTTTGGTTTCAACAATGGGCAGTTAAAAGGAAGAAATGATCTTATCTTGGATACCTGTAAATTCTTTTCCCCAGTAGAGCATTAGTCCCTTCAGGGACTCTTGCTCGTGTTAACAGCTAAATCTATTGGTAGTACGCGTGCAAAGCAGTTTTGAAACAGGTTCTAGTTAGATTTTATCCATCGATTATTGTTACTATGGCAAAGTACACTAGAAATTCTTAGATACTCAGGTAGATCCGACTGTATTGTATCCTACTGCATTTGGGAAATTGCAAGTAAACAATTCTGTTCAGTTATCTTGAAAAGGTATTTTGCGCTTTTGAAGGTACAAATTAAATTAGGTGCAAAAGTTGTTCGTATTCAGTGACGTAGCAAGAAATCACCAACCTCGTACGTAAAATTTAAGTAAGGAGCCACCTCTCAATAGAACAAGTTGTTTGATGGAAATTTTGTCAAGTTCCATCCACCTGATCTGGTCCTCGCTGCAGCTTCGGAGGTTGCTTAGGAGTTAGCAGTTCCACTGGTATACTGACCACATACTCATTGCATATTTAGTCACAAAATTTGATGGGTCTGTTCACATTTTAAATGATCACTGGCAGAAGGTCACATAGGTATAAGTGGCATATATGTGCCTTTCTAGTCCCTGACCTTCCCCATTCAGTTTTATTGATAAGCATATAACGATTTTAATCAGATCGGGATCATGCTTTGGAGAGGCGAGACAAGTTTTAAATGTTATAATTGAAATGATCAACAATTTACTTATCAATATCAGTAAGGTCGGACTCAATACAATTTTGCTAGCCTCTGTGCCGCTACCGCGTGGTTTCGATGATTACCATATTTTAGAAAGAGAATACACTCTGGGGTTTCATCTAAAAATAACAGACGAAATATCTAAAACTGGACAGGATAAGTCTGTGAAAGCTCAGATTAGTACTTGTCATGCTGCGTAAATATTTTCTCTCAACATTTAGCACGGTTTCCTATAGCCTGTTGCATGTAAACCATGAAACGTATGTGTACATTCAAGTTTGTCACTTACGTTAGCACCCAGAAAAGTACATTATGGCTGCAATAACCTACATTTCTTGTTAAACTATATATGATAAGTTTTGGATCATGTAGCTGCTAACCAGACAAGACAGAACATTTAAAAACAAGAGTTCCTCGAAGGGGCTGACCCTCTACTGGGTAAAACGTATTGCCAGAATGCAAGATTAAAACAGTTTTTCCTTTTTGCGGCTGAATGTTGAAACCACTTCTGATATCTTTCAGTGATAAGAAGATTTTAAAAAATGTTCCATTTGGCTACCGTGGTCGACATATTAGATAACAGCTTCATTTTGGACAAAGTAGACATCATTAGAAGTCTTTTTGATGAAAAGCTCATGTCATAATGATAATCCATTCAGGGGGATTAATGACAACAAGAGTTTTAAGACAGTAGGATGTTGGATGTGTATTGGGTTACGACTGGCACCATTTTAATTTAGGACAGGTGAAATAATAAGACGTCTATTGGTGAAAAAACAATGTTCATTTAGATATCCATTTGGGAGGAGCTGAGATAACAATGTTTTAAAGTTAGCCACCATGATGGCCATATTTGTAGTTAGTAGTTTTCATTAAGGACCAACTACATACAATAAGAGCTCTTCTGATGAAAACTCAAAATGACTTTCCATTTAAGAGCGATATCGAAAACCAGATTTTGCCGATGGTCATTTACTGTAAATCAGATCAGCACCATATTTTATATGACCAACAAAACATTATCAGAAGTCTTTTTTTATGAAAACCCAATTCTGATATGATATTTATTTAATAGAAGTGGTGATAACAAAATTATCAAGCTGAACACTCTGGCAGCCATATTAGACATCCTATCGGTACCAATTTCATTTAACACTAACTAGATATCATAAGAAGTCTTCTGGTGAAAACTCCATTCGATCATGATTTTTCATTGAGCAGGACTAGTAATAACAATATTTTCAAAATGGACGCACTTCGGCGGCCATTTTGAATGTCGGATCGTCACCATTTTCGATTATGATTGAATAAACATAATAGAAAATTTTGGGGTGAAAACCCTACGTCAATATAACTTTCTGTTCAGGGTCATTTTCAAGAGGACTGGACGCCACATTTTCATTTGGGACTAGTTAGACATCACAAGATGTCTTAGTGAAAAGCTCATGTTGATATGACCATCCATTCAGGAGGATTAGCGATGACAACATTTTCAAGATAGCGGCCATTTTGGAAGTTTCATTAAGGACCAGCTATACGATTGGATGAATATATTTATAAGTTTCATGCCAATCCTCGAGGTAGCTTAGGAGGAACAGTGATAAGAAACTTGTGCTAAGGGACAGATCATCCCTTAAGCACTTGTCTATGGCTAGTAAAGCTAAGAAATATGTTGGTCTTAGTAGTCCTACAGTGTAAGACGTTGACCATTAGGAATACGTGTTCTTAGCACAGCTCTTGAAATCTTGTATCAATGATAAACGTGAAAGAACAGAAAGTCTTTAATTTGGATCGACTTCGTGGAGGAGAACACACCAATAAATCTGTGTTATGTAATTTCACTCGCGTTCTTGTTATTCTTCTTACGTTCAAATATTATTCTTGTAATTTTAGTAATTGGGGATGTGGGTGTGAATTTGAAACCGTCGGGATTTCCCTTGAATAACGTGTGCAGAATTAAGGTGTTCAGGGCCAATGTTTGTACTGCCTTTGAGAATGTGCGGTCAAACGATGTTAGAGAAAATACATTAGTGGGATATTAGATAAGGGACAGCGCCAACTTATATTCCAAAATACTACTGTGACTCTGCCACAGATTGATCGAAAATTATCGGCGAATTTATGGAAGATTTCCAATCAATCCCAGGAACTGGCCTATTACCATATGTCATTCACTTTAATCATGCATTGCCTATATGGGCCGTTTTCCTCCGACACGCTGATTGTCGTGATAATGAATTAGTTATAGTATATGTTAACAGATTTTGTAACGGTTCGTCAATTTTGCGATCAATAATGGTGAATAGACTTGAATGAGGGTTTTGTAATTGTGACAGTCAATATCGAAATCGTCTAATTGAGGAGTTAGATTTCCGAAACCTACACAAAACTGAAAAATATGTATAAAAGCATATCACGTCGATAATGTGAATTATTAAAGAGAAGAAAATAGAATTTTGAAAATGTATGTCAAAATAAACATGTCTAAAATAGGGGTGGAGAACCGCGTAACATTGGGGTTCCTTTTGCCTGTTTTTTTTTTTTTTCTATTGAAGCACTGGATTTGTAATTGCATCATTTTAAAGATCAATAATTTACATTTTATTGTTAGTTTGTCCCAAATTTACGTCATCATTGTCTCGACCTTTCAGGCACTTGACTGGCTCTTTATGATCAGAATTTTGAACAGAAGGAGGTATGGAATGAAATTGTAAATAATCGTTAGGAAAGTAAACATCAATGGTTTCATATAATCATCTTCTGATATATTAAACATGTATTTTTATGGTTACATCAACATACATTACTGATTAAAATTCCTTCTCTTGAAAAGAGTAGAACTTAAAAAAATTTTTTTCTTTCATACAGTAGCATACTTCTTAACAGTAAGTTTTTACAATTCTGGTGTATATTTTTAATTCATTTACTTCTAAGGTAACCTAAACATAGATAAAATTAATAAAGTTATGAATGTATATTAAATACAAATACATCTTTTGAAGTGAATTTCCTTTGACATGAATATGTTTTCAAACGGCTTTAAGTCGATTTTACTGATTTACTGAAATAAAGCATGTTGGCTAGTATTAGACGAACTTGAACTAATCATACAGCTATTGTTTACGGCAGTATAATTGATGCAACTTGGTAATTTAACATTTTTAAGTATAATAAGAATCATTTTTAATAAACTGAAAATGAAACAGTTTTTTGCCAAGTACTAAATGTTTGTCGAAGGTCAACAGGTTGTCATGTGACGTGATTCGTTAGGCGGAGCGATCTTTTGATAACGCATAGGATCAATGTTACTGCTGTGTACGGATTATAGTATCAAAATCGCGGATAACACACACCCTTCTACCTGGGCGATAGACATCAGGTAAGAATTTTTTGACACTCAGATTAAGTATATTCAATGAATTATTTGCTGCTAAAGGTTCTCTGATGTGGAGAGCCTTGGTTCTGCTAAGTAAATATACCTGAAATCAAATTTTTTGAGGCAGTGAGTGGAGAGAAATCTACTTGCGAGATTGTGTTTCCCGTATCATGTCGACGTTCGCTTTCTATATTGGCCCAAAATGATTTTTCGACGTTATTAAAAATATTTTAAATACAGCTTTTGGTCCTGTGACATCAGTGTTGCATTAAGAGAGGCTTGTTTGATGATATATAAAGTTCCTTGAGAGTCAGTTAAATTAACATAGTCACTAAGGAAAATGTTTAAATAGGCGCCTCCTGGATTCTAAAGTCCACTGGTGTAACGTAGTTGCTAGGGAAGCCTACAATCCAAGATGGCGGCCAAAGCCAGAGGTGGTTGCGCTTGACACTTTCGTACGTTGAAAATAGTTATTTGTTGTTAAAAGAAAAAGAATTTGTCTAGCGTTTTCTCAATGGTTTTACATGGTTATTTAAAAGAAAGACATTGTATAATATATATAAATAAAGGGAATATTTTGGTGTATGATATTTTGATTTATTGTGTCTCTTTATTCTAAAAATCGACTTTAACTAAGAGGCTGCAGAAAAGTCCGGGAAGAGTTATGTCTCTTGTCACTGGTGACAATACGGCAATAACTGGTGAAAAATGCAAACCTATGTCCAATGAAAGAGATTTTATCAACCGTTTACATAAAGGTCACTTCTGTCAAGGACTATACTATTAGTTCTTCTTTTAACTGATAATATTTTGAGCATTGTCTCTTTTCTATTGATAAATAAAAACGTATGGGTAAGAAAACACAAGAAAAATTCGTTGTAATGAAGTTTAATATTATTCTTTTCCAGACAACATTTCTATTGTATCATATGATATTGGCTCACCAAGCTACATCAGATATATTTAAAATTAAATCAACAGCTCAATAAATAATGGCATACAAAATAGCTTTAGTTAAACACACATAAGTTACATACAATTGTCACATCTGGACAGACTGGCATGATCGTTATGATGATGGAATACTTTATGTAACCTTTCGATGGAAAGACAGATTGTTTTGGTTGACCAACAAATTTTCTTTTTAGAAACTATGGCGAACTCACTACCATCTCAGTGAGTCGTATCATATAGATGCCATACAACAGATTGCATAAATCCTGATCATTAATTGTTTTAAAGCATATAAAGCCAATGGTAAATGCTAAGGCCATAGGGGCTATGTGAGGTTCATTTTGATATTCCTGCACATCTAAAAAGCGTTGCATCATATTAATATAAAAGATTTAAAATGTATTCATGTTATCTGGTTAGAAAACTTTTTGTTGAATTGTCAAATATTTAATTTTGAATTCGTGTTCTGGCAAATATTCACTTGTGTTTGATTCATTCTTTGATTCTACAACTTGCTTTCCTCTCCATATCCTTTCATAGTTCTTCGATCTCTTTCTGAAATATTGGACCAGAATAATTTAAAACATTTCCATGAGGTTGGGGCATTAGGAAAATCTAGAAGTGTCTGAAAAACAGACCTTTGAAGGACTGAATGACATAAAGCATCAATATTTCTGCTCCATATCGACGTTTTAGGTGCATATGTGAAGATCATCTTTTGGTGCAAGGTCTGATAAAAGTTTTTCACTGTCTTTACAAGAAATGTGTCAAATATTGCACATATGACAGAAAGTTTGATGAATATGATGCCAAATGGTCAAGACAGAAAGGGGTAATCTCGTAAACAAATTTGTTATTTTCTAGTAAAACAGATTCATTGACAGGTATTATAGAGCTGGAGAGTTCATTGAGTTTTTAAAAGCTTGAAGAAGGAGAATGAGTTTTAAGGCATCACAGAATAAATATCGGGTAGGTCACTCCGACTATGGTTTTAAAGCTATAATGTGCCAACATCTCTTTCAAGGTTTCTGTGACTGGGCCTCTCTTTCTCCACTCTCGAGCCTTCTCTGTAAAGGCGATCTGTTTTTCTTTCTGAAGAATACACATGCGACATTTTATTTTTAAAAAACACACAGTTCTTGTGCTTTGTTTTTAACCCATTTGTATACTGTATTTCGTACAAGTTCAAATTCTTTCGTGCGTTTTGGGTAATGTTTCCAGAATAATATTTGCTTTTCATATATTTATAATCACATTTCCAGATGCGTCGTGAACACCGTTTACATCACTAAAGTACACTTTTCATTTTCCTTTCTTCTTTTCAGGACACAGCTGGACTGCAGTTGACTTGAGCCACAGGGAAATAGTGATTTTTCGTGTGCATCAAATCTTGGCTACTTTATTATCGGATGGGCACAGCCTGATTGCAAGCTAAATCCCGGTGGGTCACTCTAGGATACCCCTACACCGTAGTTCCATGGTCAACTATGCTCTATAAATTGTTAATAACACCTAGATCTTTTCTTAGGTCTTCCTGCAGTAATGTTTTGTTATTTTTTTCTTTTATAAATGTTTTTGTTGAAGTAGCGAATAGTAGAAACTTCATGGTTATCACTTCTTCCTGCTTTTGACGGATTTTATACAGAAGGTGATATCATAGTAAGGCTGGGATCTGAAATTGTTATTAAGCGTTTCCATTCGATTGTCTTTTTAAAAGTCTAAAGTGTCTAGGTTTTTATTTATTTGATCACAACATGCAGTCTTCTTGTTTTAATTTTCATTTTAATCGGTTATTATGGATGAATTAATCAATTATCTTCCGTGTCCACTGAGGGTGCAAGTGACAGTGTGTATGCAAAACTTTAATGCCGCATCCACGTGCCTAATGTTACAAAGTTTAAAAATAAATAGACAATGGAAAAAGGTCCAAAGTTTTGGATAGCTATATCAAAATAAAGCATAAGAATATTATTCACTTGACCTGAGAAGTCAAGTGCAGTTCATAGCAAATGAAGTTTACGCACCCAACCCTAAATTTATAGCTGTAATGTTCACATCTGAAGGTCATTTTTGACACCAAGTTATCTTCACAATGCAATTATAAGCCCTTTTCCTAATTCTAATTCTAAACAACACTGTGTACTAAACAGCCTGATGCAATTCAAAATAGTTGCCATCCAAACCATTTTTGGGTTATTCTACTTGCCTTGAACCCACGTGTCTAATGCTATGGGTGGATAGCTCTTCTTTCTAGCCTGTTATTGGTATTTCACTGTCAACATAACGTGAACTAACTATGGGATGTGTATATGCCTCACATCAATTCAAGAACTACACAAACCCGAAACACATGATTGACACATATATCTATATATTTAATTCTGAAACAATAATATTGAAAAAAGTCACATAATCTTAAGAAACCTGACAGGGGCAAATTACGAGACAATCCCCTGCCACTTGAATGGCCTTAACAAGAGTTAATTCCCCTTCAATTTTCACGTTAGCAGACTGTTATAAAATCATTAGTACACATTCAAATTATGTTACCGGCACAGACAGATATGTCATTCTTTACAAGGAATTTGTTTGTCTTCTCTAATGAAACGATAATTGGTTATATGGTTAAACATTTACCGAAAATAATACACGAACTTTGATCGCTCTCGAAATTCTTCTGCATTAATTCATGTCATTTCGTCTGATTGAAAATACAAAATGTATGTCCTCTGATACTGGACTCTTTTAGTCCCCATAAGATGTTAGTAAAGTTTTATTTTGTTTTTCTTCCTCACAGTAGTATTAAGAAGACAAATAAAAGAGTTTCATGACTGCCTATGGCACTTATTGTTGCTCCCTTTTAATTTTTTTTAATGAGGTTTAAAAAAAAAATATTTAAATAAATTCTTTAATCTTTGTGTATTTATTATTCAATTGTTTGCAAAACGACAAACATAAAATAATACAATTTTATCTTGTAATAAATAAAAATTCACAGTTCTTAGTCACTAAAATAAATGTTTGAAATTCTTTGACATAGTGCATACAAACCATTTCTTTTTCTTTTACAAAAATGGTATATCGAAAACCTTCACTCCTACTACTGAAACTAAAATAATCATCAGGTGTTAATACAAATCATGTAACTCCTTATGATCTGAAGGACACCAATAACGGCGAATACCTATAACATTATCAGTAGAACTGCGACCAACTTTAATCGTATTTTCTAACAAGTGTATAAACATAACCACATCCCCAGTATTGATTTTACTGATCATGTACAGCAAATGTTTGTTCAAGTTCATTAATTTTAATATTCCAGTTAAGTAAGGTTTGAAATAAATACACTTTGTATGTCCACTCCTATGTCTGCTCCTATAGGTGGCTAGATCTGCTTCCTAGATGACTATTGGTACTTCACTGTCTACATATTGTGAAATAACTAATAAAGATGTAAATGTCTCACATCAGTATCAAGAACAACACGGACAGAAACACCTAATACACAGATATATCCATATGTTTGATTATTAAACAGTAATAACTGAAAATGTCACATCATAGCCTGTAGTTAGGAAATTTGATAGGGGATAATTTACGAAACTATCTCCTGCCACCTTAAATCTTAGTTATGTTGAAGGAATACAAGACTAATACTTTATTTAAACTATGATTGAATATTACTTATTTTGAAAACAAAATTAAGTTTTTTGGACAAAGCGGACATACTTCTTACGCGTTTACTATTTTTAGCTCAATTGTTCATAGACCAGAAGAGTTTGTTGTCCGTCCATCGTCCGTTGTCTGTCGTTCATACGTCGTCCATCCTTCCGTTGGAACAATTTTGTTATCCTTTTTCCTCCTAAACTACTTGTAGGATTGCCATGAAACGTTACACTCACGTATATGCCAAATTAAAATAGTTCTACTCAGACAGCAAATGGGGCCATCATAGTGTCCATCTTGAAAATCTTTTTATTGTCAGTCCTCCTGAGTGGATGGTCAAATCAACATGGGTATTGTACTAGGACACTTCTTATAACGTATACTTGGTCGTATAGAAAATGGTGCCGATGTGCCACCAAGACTTCGTATGATATCTGGTTGGTCTCAAAATTAAAATGGAGCTGATCTGATTGATAGTCATATCAACACGGGGTTTTCACTAGAATACTTCTTATAATCCTAGTTGGTTCCAAATGAAAATGGTGCCGATCTGAAGTCTAATATGGTGAACACTGCATCCATCTTGACAACGTTTGGATGACCACTCAATCTTGAAAATATTGTAATCGCTAATCTTCCAGCATGGATGGTCATATCAACATTGGGTTTTCAATAAAAGACTTACTATGACGAATAGAGGGTCATATATGCCAATCGGATGCTTAATATTGCAGTCATATTGAAAATATTGTTATTGCTACTCCTCCTAAATGGATGGTCATTTTACAAAGGGGTATTCACTAAAGTACTTCTCATGAAGTCTAGTTGGACCTATTTGAAAATGGTGTCAGTCTGATATAGTCAGAACAAAATTTGTTTTCACTTAAAGATTTCTTACGAGTCTAGCTTGCCCTAAATTAATATGGTGCTAATCTGACGTCCAGCCATCATTAACATATTATTACCGCTATGGTTCCTGTACGAATCATAAGATCAGTATCGGTTTTCAGTAAAAGTCTTCTTATGCTGACTAATTGGACGCCAAATATACCCACCATAGCAACCATCTTCAGAATTCGTGTTATCGCTCTCACTTCTGAATCATTTGTTAAAGCGATACGGAGTTCTCATTAAGAGACTTATGATAACGTCTAGTTGGTCTCAAAGCAACATGGTGCCGATCTGAGATCCGAAATGGCCGCCATGATCACCATCGTAAATTCTTGTTATTACAACTCTACTTGAACAGAAAGTCATAATGACGTGGGGTTTTCACCAGAGGACTTTGTATAATATCCAGTTGGCCTTAAATGCAAATGGTGTTGAGATGACGTTAACTAAAGCAGCCTGAGAGAAACTAGAAAATCCTGTTATTGCTACTCATTTTGAATGGAAACTGACATCTTGAAATTCTTGTTGTCTCTATACCTCTTCAAAAGGATGTCTGTATTAACATGGCTGCCATGATGATTGTATTGAAAATCTTCTTATTACTATTCCTTCTCACAATGGCGGTTTTGTTTCCAAGTCCTAACTGAAAATGGTTCCAGTCATACAGCGAATATAGCTCCCATTTAGACTATCTTAGAGTCTTGCTATTATTATTCCTACTGAATGGATAAATAGTATGACAGAGAGTTTTCTTCACAAAAAAGAAGGAAAAAACCCCAAAACAACTCTGAGATGTCCGAGATGAAAACAGTGCCAAGCTGACAGCCAATATATGTGCTTCAGAAGAGTTGAACATCTTGTTATTCCTGAAGAATATCAGAGATGCAGGACCGGCCTTAGGATAAAGATACAAGGGCGGTTACATTGCGAGGCCACGAGCTCCAGTTGAATCAAAATATTAAGCAAACTACATTACATCCACCTGTCAGGCTTTGCTGCCAGAGTGGCTCCTTGTGCTTCGAAGGCCGATCCTGTAGGGATGAACTGAAGACTCGACGGCTAAAACGAAGAAATAGTCTTATCTTGAATTCTTGGAAATTATATTTGCCCATTAGAGCGTCAGTCCTTTCGATGGGTTCCTGATTATTTTATTTTGCTTTTCATTTATTAAGGTATATTTTTATGTTGTTAATTAGTATTTTGTTATTCTACCATAGGAAAGAGGAGCTAATGGAATCTTCTGTTGTCCCTCGTCCACCATCTGTCCATCGTCCGTCTGTCCGTTAGCTCAAATTACTATAGCCACCCATAAACTAGTCGGATCATCGCCATGAAACACATTTGTCCTAAGTTCTAGTGGGTCCCAAATGAAAATGGTGCAGCTCGGACATGACCTCTACAGTGGTCATACTGAGAGTTTTGTTCTCCTCCTACTTGGATACTCATATCAAGAAATGGTTTCACTCAAAGACTTCTTATGTAGTCGAGTTGGTCATTAATTAAAATGGTGCCGATCTGACATCCAATATGGACACCAGTAGCAACCCTGAAAATAACATTCTCGCAACTTTTTCTGAGCCAAATAAAATATAGCCGTGAGGCTTTAGCAGAAAACTCCTTACGATGTCGTGCTGGTATTAGATAAAAATGGTGCCGATCTGATGTCCTGTATGATTGCCACGGTGACCATCTTAAAAATCTTGTTACTGCTAGTCCCGATGATACTAAACAGATATTCAACATGCCTTACATAGTGGCTAACATGAAAATATTGTAGTCACTTTTTATCATGAATTAATGGCCGTATCGGGGCCCCGAGTGGCCGAGTGGTCTAAAGCGCTCTCCGTTACGGATCACTGCCATCTCACCTCTGTCTGCGTGGGTTCGAGTCTAAGATTCGGCGAATGTGGATATGTGAGAAAGCTTGCCAGTAGCTTCTCGTGGGTCGGTGGTTCTTTCCGGGGATTTCCGGTTTCTTCCTCCACCATTAATACTGGCCGCCATGTATAGCCTATCGTGTGCTGAAAAATGGCGTTAAGCCCCACAACAACAACAACAACAACAATAGCCGTATCAGCATGTGTGTGATGTCTCAATGGTCTTACTCCAAGCAACATAAACAAGCTAAACCGGCACGTCGTTTAAAATAAACAAATATATTTATTTCTCTAAGTGACAAACTAAAAATGTAAGAGCAATTTATTGGATTGTGAATTAAATCTCAAAGTAATCTTAACTATTCTATCAAAAGTCTAAAAATATAGAGTCTTAGAATGAATTCCAATACTGATTAAGCTGATGTATCAATAGTCTGGATACATCACAATAATATAATCCGGAATGTCCTTGAATGTATTCACACTAACACCAAAGTAACATTTTTATCCAAAATGTCAATGAGCACTTTGCAATTCCAATTAATTACTTTTAAATAAATGATTGCTATCAAATCCAGACACAAATAAAATGATTCCACTGACTGATCTTTAGATAGGAATGAGTAATTTTGTTTACCACAATCTTATAATAACACCTAAGGCACAATAAAATGACAAGAATGTGAGTCACAAATTCTCTTCCAGAACATTCTAAGTTTATAAATAAAGCTAGACATTGAACTCAAATATCAGTAAACAACTTTAAATTTTTGATATAAAAACCAGGTAGGCCATAACTAATCTACTCTTGATCACGGACAAAGGTCAAGAACACAACCTAAATCACATGTACATAGGAAAGTTATTGTCACCGAACCACTTCTTATGACGTCCTACTGGTCGTAAATAAACGTGGTATCGACCCGAATTTTAATAGGACTACCACAAAGGCCATCTTGAAAATCTTGTTATAATTGCTTCACCTAGATGACTGGTCAGATCGACATTGTGTTTTCACGAAAAGGCTTAGTTTGATATCTAGTTGACACTAAAAAGAAGTGGTTCAAAAATCTGACAACGAATGGCCACATTTTTATCTATGTTGAAGATCGTGATAGCCTTCCTTTTGCAAAGAGAAAGGCATATCAACGTGGGTTTTCCACGCTTCTAATGATACATTATTGGTCGAAAGTAAAAAAGGTGCAAAGTTGTCATAAAATATATTCACTACCTCAGTTGATTTTAAAATATTTAAATTTTTGAGAACAAATTAAGGATGGTGTCATCATTCCGCAGTTAAAAGGCAGAAATTGTCTTATCTTAAAGTCATAGAAAGTCATTTCAGCCAGTAGAGTATCAATCCCTTTGAGGAACTCATGTCTCCTATATACCGTTGAAGTCCAGGAAATTATAATGACTAAGCGGAGCTAAGTCTTTTGAGTAAGGTCAGGCTATATACTCAATAAGCCAAGTAATAACCATCAATCATGAACACAATAAAGGAAATCAACGGTTACTTTAATAATATCTAAGATTTATAAGGTTTTTTTTTTTTTCTTTAAATAAATAGGATAAGCAGCGAGAAACTTATGGGAAATATGTTTACTTAAAAATCAAACCACATGCAATGTACGAAAAAGTGAAACAAATCCTTAGCACAATATTTGTGGAATTGATTTGATATTTTTCACATCATCATGTATGATTTCCTCAATAGAATGTTACATCAATATTGATGTTATGAATGAAAATAGGTTAAGCATGCCTACAATATAGAGAAATTAAATGTATTAGAAAACACAAGTAAAATTAACTTAAATTTAAATCTGTTGGATTAAGGGAAATAAGCATATTTCAGAAATATTTATTGTCCTTCATCTGTGATTAAAAATGTAGAACAAATGGTAACAGAAGAGTGTTACAAGTATATGCTCTTATAATAAGTAACAGCAAAGAGTGAAAAGCAACAAAACTTTGCAAATTTCAGCAAATAATTTATTTATCTTCCTAGTAGATATTGTGAAAATATATAAAATAACTTATGGTATGCGAATTAAATCCCAAACTGATTTTAGAATTACAGACACAAGTCTTAATAATTTAAAGTTCTGAAGAAATATTAGTAGAAATCCAAATTATGTCCAACGTTGAAGGTGCTAATGCACCTGTGGTGGCCTGTATTGCATTGTTGATTCAACAGTCTTTTGGTGAAACACAGTAATATACTTCCAGGTTTGACTTCACTATAAATTGCATTGATTGTCTCTTTCCACGTATATTATTTTTTAAAGAGTTGTCTGTATTGCAAGAGAAAATTCACTTGAATTGAACAATTTGAAGAAATATATTCCAGTCCAAATGAACTACTGCCCACATCAACACTACAAACTGCTTCTGCTAGATCTTAAGGAAAAATGAATAATCTTTACAGTAACGCAGTAAGATTATACAGTCTTCCACTCGACCTCAGGTCACGATTAACATTTTCTGAAACAAATTACCTAGTGGAAGAAAAATCTTGCAGAAAGTTCTTAATGTTTACAAAATAAAATATTAGTTATTATTAGAAAGTCTGTTACTAAAGTTATAATCAATAACCTTTAAAATGTCAGGTACACGGGGTTAATTGTAGGGGAAGTTCAATAACTTTGACCCAGACCCAAATAACCATATTTACTTCAATTAATAATTATCGTGATATTAAACCCATGTACAAACAGAATATTTTAGATATCTATTAGTTTTTTACAGAATAAAATATTAAAAAAAAAATCAATAATTGAGGTCAAGTAGAAAATAAATTTGATTTTGGACACGATTAAGTCTAACATACAATATTACATCACAAATGTATTTAATGAAATAAAATTTTAAAAAAATATGACTAAAAGAATGCAAATTAAATCAACATAACGATAGATTCGCATGCTTCTATATACAAGTGTTAGTCGAACTTTTAATCATTTTACCTTTTGACCCTTGGTCTCAGTGAACTTGATTTGTTCCATCCATGTTCAAACTGTAGTTTGTGCGAGAGATCCCAGAAATAATCGTGGTCAATTTCATATTACTGTCTCTTAGCATAAGATTGGTTACTATGTTGAGAAAACGCAATGTACATTTGTAAAATTGCTCACTTCCATCACAGTCAAGGCGAGTTCTGGGCTTGTGTTGGACTTAACTACTAAAGTATACTGTTCTGCGGAAGACATGCATGATAATTATTCAAAAGACTGTTTAGATGTATTTGACTTAAACATTTCAGTTATTCAACTCAAGCTAAATCATATAATGATAAGACCTGTTTGTTCTATATTGTACTGCTATTAGCAGTTATGAACTTATCAGAGAGAGGGGCCAACATAAGTGAATTTGTTGCTGTTGACTATATACATACTAGAAGGAATCTTTGCATTTCTATATCCTACTTTCATGTTATGTGACTGAAATTTCTTAGCGTGTGGTAATAATAGAAACTACGAATTACCTAAAACAGCTGATCAAAATGGCTGCTTCCATGTATTTGAGAAGTGAGCTTGAATTAGTCCAAAATAATGTGCTTTAACAGGCATTAAAATAGTTTAAACAAATTACGCCTGAGTGGAACATACGAGCGTCTGAAAGTGCCATAAATGAATTATAAAATAGATAAAATGTAATAAATTAGAGTTCTCAGCCTATGTTGTTTTTCCAATTTACCTTTCAAATCCAGAAAGTATAAATAATCAAACAGAGCTAGCAGTCTTTTGAGAGGTGCGCATCTTAAGAAAGTACAAGCTGTACACTCTAAACCCAAAATTAAACATAATAATCACTTATAGCAAAATGATGGGAATTGTAGGGTATTTTAATAATATCAACGATATACAAGGTATTTTTTTTTTTAAATAACTAGGATAAGAAGTAAGTTTATTTCTACTTTAAATATCGAACCCTATGGCAAGTACGAAATTGTAGAACGAAACATTAATTCAAATTTGAACATTTGTGCATTTGGATTTCTCTTTCTCATAACATCATGTATGATTTCCTCAATAAAATGTCACATCAACATTAATGCAATGTATGAAAATAAGCTAAGTATACCTATTTTTCATTGCTGATATAAGATAAACTGTGGCAGTATTGGGTGTAAAATAATTTTTATTATGTTGCAATTAAAAGTCTTCGAAGCCAAAAGTAAAGTCAACTTAATTTAAAACTTTTAGGATCAAGAAAAAAAAAACATCTTCCAAAAATGTTTCTTTTCCTTCACATCAAATGATGAAATTTAAAATGACATTTAAGCTGGTTCTCTTTGAAAAATCATTTCTTTTCCTTCTATTTAATGAAAAAGTAGAAATGATGACAAGCAGATTCGCTTACTTCTATATACAAGTGTTAGAAGAACTAGCAAAGATTTTGCCCTTTGCCCTTTGACTCCAGTGAACCTGATTTGTTTCATTCGTGCCCAAACTGTACAATTTATGAGAGCGATCACAGGAATAATTGCGGTCAGTTCTATGTTCTTTAATTTAGCATAACATTGGTTACCATGTTGAGAGAATGCAAGGTTCATCTGTAAATGGCTCACTTACATTATGGTAGAGGGGGTGTATATCTGGGCTTGTGTTGGAATTTGCTACTAATGAATCCTCTTCTGTGGAAGACATGTACATAGTAATTATGCAAAGATTGGTTAAATGCTTGCGACCTTAATGTTTTATCTATAGAGACAAAATTAAATCATACAATAATAACACCAGTTTGTTCTTTATAATTCTGCTGTAGAGCTGATTATGTAGTTCTAAAAGACGATCAGGATAGGTGAAGTTATTTGCACCGACAATATCCACAATGAAAGGAATGCTAACATTCCTCTATGCTGTTTTCATGTGACTGAAATTTCATTGCATGTGGTAATCATGGAAACTATCTAATATCTAAAACGGACAACTGATCAAAATGTCAGCTTCCTTGTTTTCTAAGCATGAGCCTGAACCAGTCCAATGTGGACTAACGTCAGCAGAAACTAAAATAGGGAAAATGACTTTTGCCATAGTAGACAATATCAGCTTCGGAATAAAGTGCAATAAATGAATTATAAAATATATAAAAAGTAACATAAAGATACCGTCAACTGCTATTTCCCAATCTGACTTTGAGGTAAAGGAAACTTAATTGTCCAGTCGGAGATAGCTGGTATTTGAAGGTGGTAATCTAACGTAAGGCCAAGTTGCATCCTCTTAAACCCAAAATTCATCTTTACAATGCATTTGTCAATGTCCTCATTTATTGTCTTAAGGTCTTTACTGTTCAGGATTGCACCAGCATCACTATTTCACGGTGTAGTAGTTTTAAATCCATTCTATTCACGATTAAAAGGCATAAGCAATTGTGCATTATGGTCAATATCTACTTTAACCCCAGCGTGGTCAAAGTGTTGAAACAGGAATCATATTAGTTAACAGTTGTCTAGCGTCTTTGCCTGATTTCTATGCGTGTGAGATAATTGCCACATAATTTTCTAATTCACCACTACGCGTATAAAATTTATATTTCTATGACTTTTCTCAAATATATTCGACAGCTTCAGTATCAATACGTTTTTATTCATCCCGAAGACGGTTTAGTTCATCCTGAAGACCTGTTTGTTCATTCTCAAACACACCTAATGTTGATTTTGTTTTCCATGGAATACACATTTGCAATGATTGCGTCCCAATGCCATTATCTAACTGAGTGTAAAACATGTTTTTCCTATTGTATTTTGTACAAATACCCATGGGGTCTGCCAATAGGAACACGAAATTGTAAATCAGCCCTTTCAGATAATTAAGTATGCCTATTTCAACGTTCTCATAGCTAAATTCTCTTGCGTCGCCAGATAAAATATCTTTCAGCAAAGAATCCACGTACATAACCTCATTTGATGCATCATCACTCAATATAAGGCCAACTTGAATTTTGCCAAAGTGACATTGTACCCAGTAATGTAAAACACATTGTAAATTTCCTCAGTAATTTTGGTTTGTTTATGTTCAACAACAGCCATTACTAATTTCCTCTTATTCTCGCACTTCTCTTTTGCATCGTAAATTTAGTAAAGCAAATACTGTTGAGTATTGAGTTAGCTGCCATTGTTATATAAAGAACAATAACATTTGTTTAATTTATTTGCTCTAGGATATCTTCATCATTACAGCTAGAACATTCGGTCAAATCACTAGAAAAATCATTTGCCCAACTCTCCTCTTTAATATGAGACGTAGTAGGTGATTTATTGAACGTTAGAACCTTTATGTTTTCTTGCACAACATTATATAAATGTTTTATCTTTTTCTGCTGATAGGCTTGGTCAAGTATGCATCACGTCTGTTTGAAGACCATTCCTAAGTTAACATCTTTTGAGCCCCTTGGATAAATCTGTATGATATATTCAAACGAAACAGTGATTAGTTTTTCTTCTGCATGTTTTATTTGCCTATTATTTTGTAAAATTAACCCATTCGTAGAGATCGCCATAAAGTCCTTAAAATATTATTAGCGTCAGTCTGATTTCGTGCCATTATATATATATATATATATATATATATATATATATATATATATATATATATATATATATATATATATATATATATATATATCTCACGTCAATTCTTCAATATATTTTCTGCCAGCAAAATGCTTTCCTACAATAAAATATATTTCCTGCCAGTATAATTTAATGGGAAAGTTTCCTAACGGCACTATGCCGTGCTCGCATTGCAGTTGCCAATCAATAACTGGGTTTTTCTGTTTTCTGTAGTATAGTTGCCGTTACGCAAAGGTATTGAACAAACTTAATAATATATAAACAATACCTTAGTTAAAAGGGGTGCCTGTGTTGGTGGATCAGAGCAAAAACGATTTTCATTATTACTCGTACCCGGCCAGGGACATCAATAAATTAAAAGTAGAATTACAAGTGCAAGACACGTCTAGTTTTTTTCCATGCAAGGCATGTTTTTGAAACTGATGGAAAACTTGGACACCACGACAGTACCGATAAAGGTGATGATGTCTAAGTGTGATTTGTTAACAATGGTTATACAACAGTGCAGGTTATTCCACCACGATTCTCGGACGCGCCCGATACAGTGATGATTTTATGACGCAACAATGATGGTTCTTAAGGCGTAACTGACAATGTAGGTCACAGACCGTACGCAACCCTTGTTGTTCATCACGATGGACTTGCACGAAAAGTTGAAGTTGTTAATTATTTTACGGAGGGTACTAGCTCCCAAAGCTGACGACAACCATTGTTTTAGTCGATTATAGACCATTCTCCTAGAACGTATTCATGTATTCATGTGACCTTTTGTCAATGAATCCAAAACGAGGCTAAGCTAGGCACCAGCTTATAGATTTGTTAGAACCACGGGACCAAATTATGGCAGATAAAGGTTTTGTTAAAATTAAAGAGAAATTATTTTAATAAACAGATTAACAGAATATAAAATGACAAAATTTTATATTGTATAGACACGATTCTTCCCTATTATGTTTACGTTATCTAATGTCTGCATGTACATATTGGCTGTTAAAATTCATCGATCTACCAACACCACAAAAATAATATTAATTATAATCAATGAAGAAGTTCACATAAATAAGGGACCAGTTTGTGGGTTTGGGTGCAGAGTGCTTTGATCTTGTTTATATATATATATATATATATAT
>JAECUM010012821.1:0-38097 GCA_016617855.1 Megalonaias nervosa
CTCCTTTGTTTTATAAAGTGGACAAACATGTTCCATGCCATGTCAGTGCTAAGCCGGAATGCAGTCTCTATATCTTCCATGTTAGATTTAAAGGCCAGTGTGTTGACTGCTTCAGCCAACTTTGACCTGATATGACATGATGCATGTATGCAGTCCACATTGCTCAAGCCTCATCATACCTAGGCTTTACAGATAACCCTATCTGTGTCACTGTTACTCTTTGGAGAAAAAAGATGGCTGGCATGTGGGTCATTTTCCCCTCAAATTTGTAAACAAGCTCTCTTCTAGAACATTCTAAGGCTAGACCTTCAATTCAAATATCAGTAAATAACTTATGTATAACTTACAAACAAGACAAAAAAGCAAGTACACCTTCTGGAACATCCTAAGTTCAAAAGGCCATGTCAACATGTTTATATTATTTTAAGGTACAATCTACAATCATGGACAAAAGTTTAATGCACAATATAGATATGCAGAATAATGGACAAAATCACACACTATAGATATACATATCAATGGTGCTGATCTGAATTCAGATATGGCCATCATAGCAGCCATCTTTAAAATATTCTTGTTGCTCCTGTTTCTAAATGAAATATCATATCAACATGGGGTTTTCATCAGATGTTTTATGGTGTCTGCTTGATTCTGAATGAAAAAGATGCCAAGCTGACATCCACTATTGTGGCCATCTTGAAAATCTTTTTATTACTACTCCAGTATTGTTGGTCATCTTGACATAGAGTTTTTACCAACAGAATGCTTCTGTATGAATGGTCCTATTATATAATTTTCACTAAAAGTCTTCTAATAGTATCTAGTTTGCTGAAATGAAAATGGTGCTGATCTTGCATCCAGTGTGGTCACCAAATAGTTTGAAAAGATTATATCTCAAGAATATCAGCAGTAGTTTCAGCACTTAGTTGCTGAAGAGAAGAAATGGTCTTATATTGAATTCCTGGAAATTCTTTTTGGGCAGTAGAGCATCAGTCCCTTCAAGGGACTCTTGTTTCATTTTTATAATGATAAGTGTTTGAAAACATTCTGTGATGCTACTGTATGCTTTCCTAGATGCTATTAAACATTCCTGGGAGATCACTATTACCATCATTATTTTTCTTCTTATTTTTATTATTATTGGTATATATTCTAGTAAGGTCACAAGGGTCATGTATGCACATTTACTCATTTTAAATTAAATATGAATTGTTTTTTTAATATTTAACACTAAGTTTCTATAACCAAAGTCTATTAAATCCTGATTATTGAATGTTCTGTACCTTAACTGTCATCAACAAACTTCTAGAAGAAAATTATCAATCTCAGAGGTCTTTTACAATGGTGGTCATGTACTAAACTTGGGTCAAGAACAGCGCATGTCTAGTGGATTCATCACAATATAGGGTAGTACAAATTTGTTTATAGTATGAGTAGCTTTCATTGTGACATCACAGCATACGACATTCAATCGGGATTTTATTGGATCACACCTTTTAGGTTCATTTTGTCCAAAAATGTCTATGTACTTTAACATTGATTTTGCCTTATGCACTTCATGGGGTGTCTAAATAATGACCTTCCAAAGGAATGTGGATGTATAAGAATCCAAATGAAGTGAATACTTGTCAATTTAAAGTTATTTAGAATCAAATTCTAAAAAATGACACCCAATACTGAGATAGTTGGTGTTGAAAGCCTGCATGACCTGTACGACTTTTACTATAGTACTGTTTTGTTGATTTTGGAAAGGAATTATAAGTGTGACCTTCATGTTTCTTGTGATTATTTTAAAAACACCCACATACATGTTCTTCTGCAGAACTTGTAACCCTTTCCCTACCAGTGATGTGTATATCTGCCATATACACATGCCTTGCCGCCTCTGTAGGGGTTGGTGTTAGGTGTGGTTTAAAAATTTAGGACATTGTTCAACTTTCAGGCCAAGTATCTGCTTAGCTTCATCCCATGGTCATGAAACATTATGCATGTATATGGAAGTATCTGGACAAGTACTATATTGACTTTTTTCTTCTGGACATAACTTGCCATTCTTGAATGATTTTGACAGTTTGATAGCAAGTGTTGGTCTAGTAATCATTGCATTTACACTTATGATATTTATATTTATAGATATATTTCTTAGAAAGTTAGTAATGCTGACTGGGAATCCTAAGTACTTTGTGTAGAGAGTAGAGGTCACAAACTAGGACATGTTTAATATTTTGGAGACCAGCTTCTATTTAACACTATATCAATGACTCTTTATCCCAGGCTCACTAAACTTGATACATGAATGCATCTAGAATCACTATAGCCACCATACAATAATTAGATCACCATGACATTTTTTATTTTTGAATAATTTGGGGTCTTTTTAAAAAAAAATTGTATTGTAAATCTTTTCTAGTTTTAGATGCTTAAAGATAGCTTATATTCCACAAATTATTTCTCAGTTTATTGGTTTTTGATGTTTGTTAATATTAAATCAATTTGAATAGCTGAGCTATCTTGTCTGTCGACAGTTCTTGCTTTAATTCTGTACACATTTGAAAATGTGTTGAACTTTTTAATGAAATCCCTGTTAGCACTATTAAGGGATAATCACTTGAAGTAGACATTGAAATTGTGTAGGTATATTTGCATTTAGCCTTTGTTAGAGCAAGATTTCACATTGTTATCTTTTAGGAGATAAATGTTTGGTCTGTGTTCAGGGCATATGTGTTTTGCAAGCATAGGTTTAGATCATATCATTATCCTTATACACAGACATACTGTCTGTAAAATCCTGTGAAGCAAATATATACCGAAATCTGTGGTCCAAACTTTTTTATTGTAATTCAGAGAACTTGGCAGAAGTGGCACAAGAATACATAAATTAGCTGTGTAAATGAATTAAAAATGGTATTTTAGGAGTGTCCCCCTGTCTCCACTTGAATTGCACTTTTTTATTTACTTCTTTGATAGGAATTGTTACAGCTGGTACAGGATGTAATACAGCAGAGGGTGGAGCAAGTAGCCACAGCCAAACATCAGGCTGTTGCCAAGGCAACCAGTCCTTCAGGCATTATTACAGGTAAGAGGCAATCAGTGCATCATTCCCACAATATTTCAGTACAAAGATTCTCCTGATTCATTCTCTTTACTTAATTCTTTCACTATGTTTCCATTAGTGATAGTCAAAATAGCCACTGTCTATTAATTTTCCCCAATGGCTACCAATTTTGATAACCAATTTGTTTTGGTTACTCCTTTTTCCCTGTTTGTTTTGTTGGAATGATATGGCCAGTAATGTGTTAAAAACCAATCAACCAATAATAATTTTAAATAAAATTTGTGATTATCTGCAAATTTTATTTTATTAATGTAAGTTTGGCTGCTGTTGAAAACTGTTTAGTGGGAACCAAGCTTTCATGAAAAGTTCATTATCAGTATTGTGTTCATCATCCAGACCAGAGTCCTTCATAGTGAGAGTCCCTGCTTTCAGGGCATCAGTTTCTGACCCTGGATGCCTAGTCAACAAATTTTGTCTCTAGTTTTCAATATAATAGATTGTTTATGGTGGGATTAAACTGTAACCCAGGACTTAAATTTTCAGAATTTTATAGAGAGTTCTGCCAAATCATGGTATAAATCTTCTCACCATACACATATGTACTTAAAGAATAAAAAATTGAAAAAATCGTTTTTTGGGGGCTTTTTTTGAGGTGGCAGAATCTTTCAGGACTGAAACATGGTGTATTGTAATATCCCTTTGAAACTAAAATAGTTTTCTGGATCCTACTTCTTGTTGGTTATGATAAGTTAAAGTTAGTAAATGAAAACCTCTTGACAAGAAAGGTTTTTTAGGCCTTGGGGACTTGGGTAATTGAAGGCCTTGAGGACATTGGATCTTTAAAGACCTTGGGGTCATTGGGTCATTGAAGGTCTTGAGGACGTTGGATCTTTAAACACCTTGGGGGCATTGGGTCATTGAAGGCCTTGAGGGCATCAGATCTTTAAAGACCTTGGGGTCATTGGGTCATTGAAGGCCTTGAGGGCATCAGATCTTTAAAGACCTTGGGGGCATTGGGTCATTGAAGGCCATGAGGATGTTGGATCTTTAAAGACCTTGGGGTCATTGGGTCATTGAAGGCCTTGAGGGCATCAGATCTTTAAAGACCTTGGGGTCATTGGGTCATTGAAGGCCTTGAGGGTATCAGATCTTTAAAGACCTTGGGGTCATTGGGTCATTGAAGGCCTTGAGGGCATCAGATCTTTAAAGACCTTGGGGTCATTGGGTCATTGAAGGCCTTGAGGGCATCAAATCTTTAAAGACCTTGGAGGCATTGGGTCTTGAGAAGTTTCAGTCTATTTAGCTTTATTATGAAATCATTTTTAAATGAATAAAAGTAATGTTGTTGGCTGTTTTGAAAGGCTTTAGTTATTTATGTATTAATCTTAATGTACACTAAATGTTTTTTAGATTATTTTGCCTGATCCTAACTTGTCAGGCTTGTACAATTCTAATCTCCTTTAAACTACATTTTATTTTGGACAGCAACAAAATCTGGTAAAGTTCAGGGTCACAGGATACAAGAAGAGTGATTTTCAGCACAGGGGATATGAAATTAAAGCTATTTTCTTTTTAAGGGAACTCTTTAAGACTGGTGTATACCTTTAAAAAGCGTCCAGGTCACCAGATCTGCCTGATATCTAACAGTGTCCAGGATAGTAGAGGGCAACAGGAGGACGAGGAGGAGGAGAATGGAGATAGTGAGAACAATTCTGATAATTTTTAAAGTTTCTTTAATAGACAAAAGCTAGTGAAGCTCAATCTTTTATTTCATATCCTCTGCATAGTGGTCAGTCTAAGAAACCTTTTCATAGTTGTCAGTCTGAGAAACCTTTTCTTTCAGTTCTCTGTTTTTTCATGATTTATTTATTAATACAGCAGCAGAGAATGCAAAATTCAGAACAAAGCAAACCAATTTTTCACTCTATAAATTCATGACTTTATTTATCAGATCATTTAATATTCCTCATAAATGCAAAAACAATACGTTTGAACTATGAAGAACATGCACATTCCACTATGCTAAACATTTCCATGACATCACACAATGTTGTTGTTGTCCTTGTGTATTCCTTTATTACATTGAAAAGTGCAAGGTCTGTACACACATTATGTCAGTCAGAAGCTGCAATTGCTTCTTCTAGGCTTTGACTATTTTATATAATTCTGTGGAACACACATGTATTTATTAAATGTTCGAATATAGCAAAAGTTCTTCATCGTTTTTAACCAAATAAAGTTCATATTTAACAAAAGTTACATGATCCATGGACTTTCTTTTAGTGTTGTTCTCCTGTACTCTGTCACATGGAATCATATATATATATATATATATATATATATATATATATATTATATTATTAAAGATTTCTATTTCCAGTTAGTCACAGTCATTTTTGTACTGGAGGGATCATGAGTAGTTAGCAGTTCAAGTAAAAATATTATATGTACATCTAGGGATATATAAAAGTCACACAATTTGAATTTGGACATCAGCCCTATTTTGTTTGATAATGTTGCCATCTTCTTTGCTAGTTTTGTTGAGTTATGAATGAAAATCTGCAAGATGTAACTGCAGCAATTATGTCTGTATTTCAGTTATAAGGCAGATAAAATATGTATGCTTCCCAACTGCCAACTGTCCATATCTCATTGCCAATGCTAGCACTTTTTTCCCCCATGGTAAAAAAAAATTACATTAAAAATGTATAATGTGTAAAAAAAAAATGACCTGCCCACCTTAATTTTAAAACCAGTTCAATAGGAAACACACATATTTTTAGTGCCTAATAACTATAATTATTTCCAATCCTCACTTATAAGTCCAACTGCAAACTGCACTAACCCAGTTCTGCCAGTGCATAATGTGTTAGAATATTTGGGTCTATGCAGTTCCTTATTAGTAAGTAGTACCATATTATAATACAAGTCTGACTGCAAAACTGTACAGACAAAGATCTGACATTGCCTATTGTGCTGACAAATCTGGGTCCGTGCAGTTGCTGAAGAGTAATCAGTAGAATAAACAACATAAACCCTGATATGCAGGCACATTATGCTATGCCAGATCAGGATCTTTGTTGTTTGCAGTTTGACTCAACTTACAAGTGAGTAAATATGGTAGATTAAACAAGAGTGATCCTGATCTGCTGGCACATAGGAGATCAATATTTGTTGATTGTAGCTGGACTCGACTTATAAACAAGTATATCTGATATCTCATTTTTCAGATAAATAGAAGAATCATGGGAAAACCTAAGAAAGTTGTCTTCCCTAAATCAAGTATCAAAAGGCTACAGACATCATCAGAAATTACATTAAGTTCATTCAGTGTTCACTTTTGGGGAAAGCATTTTTGATGGCATGGTTATGCCTTTTGAGTACATGAACATGGAATGGTTAAGCCTTTTGAGTTCATGAACATGGAATGGTTATTTTTGAGTACATGAACATGGAATGGTTATGCCTTTTGAGTACATGAACATGGAATAGTTATGCCTTTTGAGTACATGAACGTGGAATGGTTATGCCTTTTGAGTACATGAACATGGAATGGTTATGTCTTTTGAGTACATGAACATGGAATGGTTATGCCTTTTGAGTACATGAACATGGAATGGTTATGCCTTTTAAGTACATGAACATGGAATGGTTATGCCTTTTAAGTACATAAACATAGAATGGTTATGCCTTTTAAGTACATGAACATGGACTGGTTATGCCTTTTAAGTACATGAACATGGAATGGTTATGCCTTTTAAGTCCATGAACATGGAATAGTTATGTCTTTTAAGTACATGAACATGGAATGTGACTGTGTGTATTGATATATTAAACTGCAAAGCCAGCCAAATAACTTAGTAAGATTTCATGTGAAATTTTTGCTCAGAGAAACTGCAAATAATTAAAATTGTATTTTACAGCTAAGGTAAAATGTAAAGTTGTTTAAAAATTGATACTTAGGACTGTTCCAGTAAAACATACAGGGGACACAGGGAAGGCACTTTTAATGCAAGGTACTCATCCATAGATGTAATTTATAATTTTCTTATCATTTGAATATGAACTCTTGAAATCAAAGTATCCTAGCACAGAGTTTTAAAAAGCTGCCTTCCCTGGGTTCTGTGTGTGTTTAAATGGAACAGCCCTTAGGCATCAATAGACTTTTTAAAATAATTAATAATTCCAATATTCCTTAGGATTGTTCTTGGAATACACCTATGTATTTGATTTTAATGAATAGCAATCTCAATCTAATTTACTTAGTAACACTTGTGTTGTAGATCCTGGCAGGAAGAATTACACAGTTTTCCAAGAAAAAATTATGGTTTTTGTCTGCCAACGAAAGCAGGGAAGTCTTCATGGAATGTCAGAGGTATCAAAATTAAATTTAAAAGTGTACTTACCATGTATACTCACTTACAAATTGATTCAAACTGCAAACAACAAAGATCTTGATCTGCCATAGCATAATGCACCTGCAGATTAGTGTCTGTGTTGTTTGTTCCACTGATTATTCCTTACAAACTGCACAGACCCTGACCTGCCAGTGCATTATGCAACAGCAGATCTGGGTCTGTGCAGTTTGCAGTTGGACTGATCTATAAGCAAGTTTATCACATAGTCGGTACACTTTGCCTACAGTGTGTGCAGTTTCATATATTTGATATTAAATAATAGCCAAGGCTCGCAAAAGCTGGACATTATTCAACTCGTTTCATAAATTCAATATTAAATCGTTACCCATTTGAGATCCTCTATATATGTGGTAATCACCATTCATTATAACATTTAACATCTCAAAACTTGTTTAAAATTTTCATCAGTGTCACTGGATGCAAGACTAAAAAAATGTTTCTAGTACACTGCACTATCAGTCACACATTTATGTAAGGATATTAAGTATGTAAAAGATATATAACTTTTTGTACAATTAAATGAATATGTTCTGTTCTAACTCGTCTTTGCATGATGTGTACTTTCTTGTTGGTCAAACATCAAAATATGTGGGTGTAAAATGCATGATATACTTTCAGAAATTTGATGTCATTATGATAGGACTTTCACAGTGGCATACTGCCATGGAGAATGTGAAAAATGTTGTAGTTTTGTAGCCCAGTGATCAATGTTCAGAAATTTAACACCAAAATAAACACTGATTAATCTACCACTTAGGGTGATCAAATTATGGATCTTTAGAATTTGTACAAATGTGGGTAATATTTGATCCACATGTAGAATGTATGTGTGTATATATATGTATATATATATATATATATATATATATATATATATATAATTTTCACTCAAATAGTGATACTGCTAAATTAAAAAAAAACAAAACAACATATATCTTGTGGTGTCCAGTTGACAACCACAAAGTATCTTCAGTCCACTGCTCTGTCAGATGATCAAAGAGTTGCTATATGTGGCCCCCACCTACCGGTCTGCTAAAGAATCCTTCAGGAACTCCCTTGTTTGCTGCAAACCTGTTGGTCCTGAAGCTTTGGTCCTTCAACACGAGATGAACACATTCTTCCTCCAAGCTTATGTCATCACCAACAGCAGCACACAGGTTATTAAAAAAAAAACCCACAGAGTTGTATGACTCTGCATCTGAGCTATTAGCTCTACTTCTAAAATCACACCTCCAAATCCAGACACCTGGTCACACCTCCAAATCCAGACACCTGGTCACACCTCCAAATCCAGACACCTGGTCACACCTCCAAATCCAGACACCTGGTCACACCTCTAAATCCAGACACATGGTCACACCTCCAAATCCAGACACATGGTCACACCTCCAAATCCAGACACATGGTCACACCTCAAAACATTCAAACATAGACAGCCAAACAGCTGAAAATATAATAACTAAAGCCATGTAGTACATGAAACATGGTCATGTACAAATAGTGTTGTACATGATGCATGCGCATACATTGAGTTGATTATTATGTACTAAATCATTTCATCAGAACTACTGTACAAGATTATTATCATAATCAGGTTTGTATGCGAGTCTGTATCTGACAATAAGAATCTTGGAGAACTTTAAGGACTTGAACATTTTCTCGTCCTTTAAATGAATTCATTTCACCTGTTCAGTTATAAAATGGCTAACTTGAAAAAGACATAGTGTATCTAATAAAATGGTGTTATATGACATAGATATGACAGCTGGCACATTATGGGATGACAAATCTTGATCTTGGCTGTTTATTTTACTGATGATTTCATTCAAACTGTGTTGATCCTGATCAGTTGGAGCATTATGGGATGGTAAGATCTAGGTCCAGGCTGTTTCCAGTTGGATATTAGGTTTATATGTCCAGCAAACTGTATAGTTTATTCTCTATAATTGTATTAGCTGGATTAACCTGACCTTTGAATATAAAGCAAATTGGGTTCTGACAGATTTGCAGTAAGTCATTCCCATCCTGCTGTTGTAATAGTTGGATCAAGAGGCATCAGATAAACTAACCATACTTTTTAATTTTCCTTTTAAATATCAATAAGTAACAGAGTGAGACCTGGAGATCATAAAACCTGGAGCTTTAGTTTTAGTTTGTTCTGGATTTTTCTCTAACAGCCAATCAGAAATGACCTTTTACTAAAACAATCTTACTGTTCATTAATGCTCTATTTAACAAAATCTTTGAATCTGGCTATTTTCCTAAGCATTTGGAGAAGAGCTTTATCTGTCCTCCATATAAGTGTGGTAACAAGGTGATCCAAACAATTACAGAAGGATATCCTTTATTGATACTTTATGCAAGAACTTTACTGATATATTGAATATTCATATATACACGAGGGCAGAATACTAAGGTCAGATAGATGAAGCACAAGCAGGGTTTAGGAAAGAATACCCCATATACAACAATATGTTTATTATTCAGGCTTGAGCTCCAAAATATATCTCAAAAAGGTAAGGTAGATTTTATCGACTTTGACAATTTTATAGAAAGCTTTTTGATAAAGTACAACATGATAAGTTTTGGTTGTCATTAATACATAAGGGTATGAATAGTAAAATAGTAAAAATAAGAAAAGAGTAAAATAGTAAACATTTTAAGAGGTATGTATAATAACCTGAAAAGCTGTGTCTGAACACCTAAATGTTTAACTGCTTACTTCAAATGTACATTAGGTACAAGGCAAGGTTGTGTTTTGAGCCCTATCATGTTTTCCCTTTTCATTAATGATTGATTAAACAGCTTAAGCTCGAATGCAGTATTTATCTCAGAAAATTTTGATTGTATTTTTTCAATACATTATGCTGATGATATTGCTAACTGTGCTGATGCGGTAGGACTCTTTCAACAACAAATAAATGTCATTGAATGTCATCACAATAAGTCATTTCCATCCTGGTGTTGTACAGTTGTAATAATTGGATCAAGAGACATGAGATAAAATAAGCTAGACCATACTTTTTAATTTTCCTTTTAAATATCAATAAGCAACAGAGTGGGGCCTGGAGATCATAAAACCTGGAGCTTTAGTTTGAGTTTGAGCTGAGTTTTCTCTTATCAGCTAGTCAGAAATGACCCTTTTGGAAAAGTAATACTATTATATTTGAAAAAAAATGATATCTCACCCCACCTAAACTGCCCCCTGCTGTGAATACTTTAAATCATTATTGAAGAAGCCAGTTTCTGACTTAGATGCCTCTGACAATACATTAGTGAAGAACTTGCTCACATACAGATGATGACTGAAATACTCGTATTACAAATGATGAAAATATGAGAAGTTTACTTAAAATCAGAAACAAAAACCCTGGACCTGACATGATGCCAACTCTCTTTTATCATTGTACAACTGAAACAGTCTTACCGCTCTATTTAACAGAATCTTGAATCTGGCTGTTTTCCTAAGCAGTAGATTTTATTGTCTTTTTTGTCAATTTTTGAAAGCTTTTGATAAAGTACAACATGATAAATTTTGGTTGTCATTAATACATAAGAGTATGCTTGGTAAAATAGTAAACATTTTAAGAGATGTGTAAAGAAACCTGAAAAGCTGTGTCTAAGCACCTTAAGGTTTAATTGCTTACTTCAAATGTACATTATGTACAAGGCAAGATTGTTTTTTTGAGCCTTATCATGTTTTCTCTTTTCATATATGATTGATTAAACAGCCTAAGCTCAAATGCAATGGAGGAGGGTGTGTGTGTTGGATTCTTAACGTAGCTTTAACAATTTTTCAGTCGTATCGCAATGATATCTGCAGTGTTGCAGTTTATAGTGTTGTCTAGCACTGGGGCATCATTACTCTCACTATTCATCTAGAAACAACTGCTCCGGTGGCCTAGTGGTTAGAGCGTCCGCCTCAGATGCAGGAGGTCGTGGGTTCGATCCCAGGTCGAGTCATACCAAAGACTTACAAAAATGGTACTAACAGCTGCCTCGCTTGGTGCTCAGCATTAAGAGGTTAGTGTTAGGACTGGTCGGCCTGGTGTCAGGATAATGTGACTGGGTGGGACATCATGCTGCATGTCTGCGGCATGATGCACTAGTGCTAGACATCACTATAAACTGCCACACTGCAGACATCGTAGCGATATGACTGAAAAATTGTTAAAGCTACGTTAAAAATCATAATCACATCACATCACATCTAGAAACATTTGTATCACTCATGACTCATAACAATATATTAATTGTAAGAATTCTTACTATATCAGGTCAGCTTTTCATCTGAGACAATTTTTAATAACTCATGCGAATGGTGAATAATACCCTTAGTGGTATGGTGAATAATACACTTAGTGGTAGTAGCACCTTTTTAATATCATGCATTGATTCTTTATAGGAAATTGTGTACGTATATATATGTTGAACACATTTAATTTCAGTACACTATAGCATACACTGTATTTACTTGTATTTTGTAACATGGGACCTAATGTACTGAATAAAGCATTCTTGAAACAAAATTTCAATCTCAGAAGTTGTTTGATTTACTGGACAGATTTACAGGGTGACTATGGCTCATCCTTTTTTGACATTTAGTAAATATATAGATTAATTGCTTCCCTGCTCATTGTACAAGACTCCACCCCACCCCATTTACCCTTAACCCTGTATATCCTTCCCCACTTATAAATAATTGATGCAACTAGGAAAGATCTGTTTTAAATTGAATATCTTCATCTGATGTAAATTTAATCAAAATGCATTTTTTTCCTTTCAGTTGCTGAAAGTTCTAGGAGATATGGGCCAGCAGACTGGTTCCCAGACTGTCAGCATCAGCAGTTATTTCAACAGGCTGCCCTCATCACAATCCACATATGCAGCAGGACAGTCTCTTGATTCACAGGGTCAGCAAGGATCTCTGTCACAAAGGAGCTTACATGCTCAGCAGTCTAAGCCACATGAAGACATGATTCAGAATATCAAATTGGAACCACATGGAAGCTTACCTCAGGCTCCACCAAGTGAAGGCAGACGTCATGCTATAAAAACAATGTGAGTTAGAAATGTTTCAATGTTGATTTCATTCAGGGAGTAAAGTCACTCCTATAAAAATGATATTTTAAAAAATATGCCATCTTGACTTATTTTAAGCATGTTAGAAAAAATATAGGTTGCAGTGAAGTGCCTCAGCAGGCTTTCGCCTTACATACATTTAGTTTGTATGTTGTAGAATTACATATAGTTAAACTATCCAATACTCTCATCATGATGCTGTTCAGGAGAGTAATAAAAGTGAGGGAAACTTATATTGAGGGTTATTTTAACAAGGCTGTGTCCATATTGTGTATTAACCACAAAAAAAAAGAGTTTTCAGATGATGTGAATTTAAATAATAATTGGTTTTCATTAGCCAAGAAATAAAATAAAATGAAATAAAATAAACTAAGTAGCAATGATAAAAAGAATGTGACCAAGATAATGGGGTAAGTGACCAAACCTGCATTATAAGTAGGGTAGTGCTTTACTGAGGGACTTTATATTGAGGGATTACCATATTGTGTTTCATGATTAACTTTCACCATTTGCTTCTGTCACTTTACTTTTAATGACATTTCATCATAGGCATCAATCTTGATTCTTAGCAATGTCAGCTTTGTATTTTTGGTGATCTCCTTCTCTGATGCCAGCCAGATGTTGAAGCATGCTATAATAACTGTAACCCAGTCCCATCATGTCTGACAATTCTAAGCATATTAATTAATGGCAAGCCAGTCCATTAATCTTTTTTCAACCCTAAGCATGATATAGCACAGAAAGTTAGTTCCTTTATCTCTGTCAGCTCAAAGCATACTAGATAATGGTAACCCAGTCAATACGTTGTCCGTGAACTCAAAGCATACTATTTAGTAGTATACCAGTCCATTCATCTCTCTGTAATACATAACAGTAAACTAGTCCATTATTCTCTGTCAATGCAAAGCACAATATTTAAGAGTAACCCAGTCCCTTTAATATATAACAGTAAACCAGTCCATTAATCTCTGTCAGCTCTAAACACAATTAAGAGTGACCCAGTCCTTTTATCTCTCTTTATACTACATGTCAAATGTCTTTAAGACTGTAAATTCACTATATCTCCTTCGAATGTCTCCCAATCACACTAACATTGGGAGTGTAAGCCTGCTACCTTCTGACTCCAGCCTCACTAAAACACGAAAATACATCTTTTCTGTCTGTATTCTATTGACAAATGGCAATAACTCCTGTCCATTACATCCCCTTGCCAGCACCAGGTGTTGCTAGTTTTTAAGCTTCATTTCCATACAGCAACATTGTGTGAGACACCACCCATGAATCCTTGCGAAATTTTTGGTGAATTCTAACCATCCATGGAGGATTTTGTGTAATATTCATTCCTTAACACTTGATATATTTTATTTTTTCTAATATTAGACCCACATAGCTCAGCATGCAATTGATTCAAGTTTTTGCACGCACTGCCTATTGTAAACTCACTCCATTAATAACAGGTGTTCTTTTAGTGACTCATTAACTTGCTGTTATGTTAATTTTATTTTCTCTTCTGTTATTGTATTGCTCCAGTGGATTATGTCAACCAAGAGCAACAAGTGCAAGAACTTTAAAGCCAGGGAAGACATGCATGAGTAATGTCTTGTGTGCATAAAAAGTACATCATCTTCATTTGCAGCGTGTGTGTGTTTTGTGGTCTGAGGACTTTTGGTCTATGGTGCTTCAAAAACAAACAAAGGTCAAGAGAAGAGGGAAAAATCATGCAAAGGCAATGCTGATGTTTTAGATATCTGTCAGAATAGGAATCCACTGTGAGGTTTGTGGGGAATGTTATTCGGTCCCATCTCCCCACTACAAAGGTGATTGTCACAACCTCCTGCCTCTATCACCTTATTGCATTTGGGGGAACTAAATTCGGATATTTTTCTGTCACAGTTAGACATGGTGTGCTTTGAGCAAAATATGCATCAACTGGTAAGGAGACAATGAAGCTATATCTTAATTCTGGCCATATTTTGCCTCCTTTTCCTTATCTCATTTTCAGATACCATCAGAGCCATCCTGGTTGTCCAACCAGCCCAGCTATCCCAGCTCGGCCTCAAATATGGGGATTTTTGTGATAGATCCATCTGTCTAGCTATACCCATGGCTTCATCTGTTTATAAATATAGGGATCTTAGTCTAACTTGATGGGAATTTTAGTGAAATTTCCATCTTTCCAGCCATGCTTACAGCTACATGTGCCTATCATTATGGAGACTTTAGTGAAAAATTTGTCCATCCAGCCATGCACATGGCATTGCTGGAACTGGAGCTGACCAGGCTAGATTTGCATGGCTGACAACCGTGCCAACCATTTTCCTGGCTAACTTGTAATCCATTCCTGTGTCAGAGAATCTTCTGGTGGAGTTGGCTTTTTCTATGTTCACTAATGTTACGTGTTTTGGCTTGTACAAAAGTAACAAAGAAAAGAGTGAAGCCAACAAGCTAGGTGAAATTTAACAAAATAATTTATTTCCCTAGAAAACAAGGTAAAAATATGAAAAAGGACTTACGGTTTATGAATCTAATCCAAAATTAATCCTAGAATTAATAAGTATAAGTCCTATCAATAAAAAGTTCTAAGTGAATCACAGTTTGAATCCCGATGAAGTTCAAAGACAGAAGGCGATGACGTCTTCGATAACCTGTTTTGTGTTGTCGTGTCAATAGTTCCTTGTTGAATCACCAAGAATAATATTCCAGCTTGGAATTCCGAATCATTTCCAATAAATGTCTTTGTCCAAGATTTCTAATGAGCACTAGTATTTCCAGGGTAAATAAATTATTAATTCTGAAAAATAGAAAAAATTCAACTCAAACTGGTCACAGCACAAAACACCTTTGATCTCCAAAAGTTAAATGCAAGACTGGCTAAAATCACTATAATAATGTGTTTTAAGCCTAACTACTACGCAGAATAGATCACCTGATAGGGTCACGTGATCACTTCTCTACCGAACAATGTTAAAACATTATGACAATTATCACATACTCTTGTATAGCCTTAGCTAAAAACCAATGATTCCCACCCAGGAAAAAAAGTTGTTTCCATAAAACTGCTTTACTGGTCCTGAGTCAAGGTCAGCAAAAGATACAATGTTTCAACTAATGCTTGTTTATCAGGTCAAAACAGACTGAACTGAATTTTCTGGAAAAATATCAAATCCAGTGAATAAAGTTATCATTACAGTAACATGTAATGAAATAAAAATAAAATAAAAAAGAATTTAAAACTAACACACAAGTAATTAAATTACATATACATAGCACTTCCCCTCCATAAAGAAAAAAAATAGATTTTTATAATAAAGCTCTCTTTTCACCATATGTTAATTATATATGAGGTAAAAAAAAATTACATAAGAAGAACTCTTATGAATTATACAAAGTGTACATGAAGTAATATTTCAAAGCATGGGAAAGTGCATCTGCTATTAAATTGTCTTTTCCTTTGATGTGCCTGATGTCAATATTATATTCCTGTAAAAACAAACTCCATCTTAATAATCTTTGATTTTTGTTTTTCATCTTGTCAATGAAAGTAAGAGGGTTGTGATCACTAAACACAACAATCGGAGAAGGAGCTGAACTAATGTAAATTTCAAAATGTTGTAATGCCGATATCAAAGCGAAACATTCCTTTTCGATTGTTGAGTAACTTCTTTGGTGCTTATTTAATTTCTTAGAAAAATAGCACACTGGATGATCAACACCATTTCTATCTTCTTGAATCAATACTGCTCCAACCCCAACATCACTTGCATCAACAGTTTAAATGATTGACAGAAATTTGGAGCTGTGAGAACTGGTGCACTTTTAAGTATGGCCTTTAACTTGTCAAAAGCCTTCTGACATTTTTTGGTCCAAAGAAACTTGTTTTTCTTGCTCAATAAATTTGTCAGGGGTTCAGCAATATTAGAAAAATGTGAACAAAATTCCTGATAGTATCCAGCCATTCCCAAAAACCGCATCAGCTGCTATTACTGACAGGCACAGGGAATTCAGAGATAGCCTTGACCTTAGCATCTATAGGTTTAACTTGTCCATGTCCCACAGTATGTCCTAGAAATGTTACACAAGCATGGCAGAACTCATTTTTGGATGAATTGATTGTCAAACTTGCATCGGTGAGTCTGTCGAAGAATTTCTGAATTGTTGCTAGATGTTCTTTCCAGGTGTCATTGTAGATGATGACATCATCAATGTAAGCATCACAATTATCTAGACCAGAGGTAATATATTCATCAAACGTTGAAAAGTACTTGGTGAACCCTTCATCCCAAACGGCATCACTTTATATTGATAAAGTCCATCTGGAGTCACAAATGCCGAAATTTCCTTTGCTTTTTCCATTAGTGGAATTTGCCAAAATCCTTTCAGAAGGTCAAATTTGGTGACATACTTGGTATTTCCAATTTTATCAATGCAGTCATCGATTCTTGGTAATGGAAATGAATCTGTCTTAGTCACACTGTTTACCTTCTGTAATCAGTGTACATATGGAAAGTTTTATCTGGTTTCGAAACAAGTATACATGGTGAATTCCAGTCACTTTTACTGGGCTGTATGAAATCATTCTCCAGCAAATACTGAATTTCGTTTTTCAAGTATTCCTGTTTGAGAGGGTTCATCCTGTATGGGTGTTGGTTCACAGGTTTGGAATTTACAATTTCAGCGTCATGAAAAATTTTGTTTGTCCTGGTAGGAACATCTGGAAATAAGTGCTCATATTCAAATAATAACTGTTTAAGTTCATTCCTTTCTTGTTGTTGCAAATGTGAAAGTTTCTGGTCCAGATTATTCATAATTTCCAAATTCTGAAGATTTGTCACTCCAAAATCAATAAAGACCGATTGAATTCCTTCACTTAAATCCTCAGTGAGTGGGACAGGTATAATTAGATTAATTGCATGATTAACCTGGCTATCTCTTAAAATATAGTGGTACTCCATTAATTTATTTAGATTAGAGTACTATTATTATAATTTAACTCATTCATTTTCTTCTTAACTTTGTAAGGACTGTAATACCTAATTTGAAGAAAATTTTGAAGAATGAGCAAGAGAGAAAGAACTCTATTACCAGACTCAAAAGTTCTCTCCATTAAAGTTTTGTGAAACCATAATTTCACTTTTGAT
This sequence comes from Megalonaias nervosa, assembly GCA_016617855.1. Classification (NCBI taxonomy): domain Eukaryota; kingdom Metazoa; phylum Mollusca; class Bivalvia; order Unionida; family Unionidae; genus Megalonaias; species Megalonaias nervosa. The sequence continues at coordinate 17,694 of JAECUM010012821.1, forward strand.
TTGAATTGCTGGATGCCAAATTCAAGCATAATTTGCTGGAAAATTCCAGACATAAAATTTGACCCTTGATCCGATTGGACAGATTTGGGAAGGCCAAATTGAGTGAAAAAAAAACTTTATCAAAGCTTTTACTATCATTTTAGTTTTTATATTCCTCAAAGGAATTGCCTCTGGGAATCTTGTTGACGCACACATGATGGTCAACAAGTATTGGTTGCCTGGCTTGGTCTTAGATAAGGGACCAACACAATCTACCATTATTCTGCTAAATGGTTTATCAAATGCAGGAATAGGTTGCAGATGAGCCTTAGGTATCTTCTGATTGGGTTTTCCTACCATTGGACAAGTATGAAAAGATCTGCAGTATTTACAAATATCACTTTTGATTTTTGGCCAAAAAAGGTGAGTCAAAATCTTGTGACAAGTCCTATTAATCCCTAAATGACCAGCCAAAGGAGTTTCATGGGCCAGACTAAGTATTTCCTGTCTGTAAGATTTTGGAACTACAATTTGATAGTTCACTGACCATTTGTCACCAGCAAGCACCTCGGGAGGTCTCCATTTTCTCATAAGAATTTCATTTTTAATGAAATAACAGACAGGTACTTCAGTGGCTTCAGTTTCACTAATGGCCCTTTGAAACAAACAGGAGATCTCAGGATCTTTTTCCTGTTTGATGACAAGTGATTGTCGTTTGTCACCCTGATTAGAAAAAAGAGAATGAGTAGTTGAAAGAGGATCACTGTGATCAATACCTTTTGATTGATCCAAACAAGGAGTGAAAGTGACTTCATCAAAAGCCTGACCAATACATATGTCAGCTAAAGGAATACTTTCCTTATCGGAATCATTCTCAAGAGCTTTCTTTGCCATAGCTCTAGTAACTGCACATGCTGGGTATAAATCAGGGAATTCTTTTTCAATAGGATCAACTTTCTAATCCAAAGAAAGCTTGTCAGTTACCAGTGGATTGACCACAACCATATCTCCAGCTAGGTCGTTGCCTAGTAATAAATGAATGCCCTCAATGGGTAAAGAAGACATTAGTCCGACTGTCACAGGTCCTGAAACTAAGTCTGATGACAAATTTACACAATGGAGAGGAACATTAACAAAGCCACACTCTACTCCCTGAATAAGAACACTCTCATTAGAAGAAGACTTCTCAGAAAAAGGCAAAGTACCTGATAATAAAAGACTCTGAGAAGCTCCTGTGTCCCTTAAAATTTTAATAGTGATAGGATTGGCCAAATCACCCAAGAGTGATATAGAACCCTTTGACATGAATGGTTCATAATTCTCCATAATAAAATCAGACTGGGGTTTATTAAACCCAACAAATGTATTGCTTTCAATACATGACTGTGACCTTGACCTCTTAGAAATAAGAGCATTTGGGATAGGTCTGTCTTGATTCTGATGCTTATATTTCAATTTGAAGCAATCAGAAATAATGTGTCCTTTCTTCTTGCAATAGGTACATGTAGGAAGAGACAAGGATTTTGAATCAAGCTTATCAGAAGCTTGATTTTTAAAAGTTGTGTCAGATTGAGTTTTAGAAGGGCTTGTATTAGGCTGAAATACCTTTTTACCAGAAGATTGCTGAATGGAAGAATTGCCTACAACAGGAACTTTATGAGCTAAGAAATACTCGTCAACAGCAAGAGCAGCATTTTCCAAGGTTTCGATCTTATGCTTTTCAAGATAAGCCTTAATGTCACTATGGACACAGTTCTTGAACTCTTCAACTAATACAGATTGTCTAAGACTTTCATAATCTTGATCAACTTTCTTGGCTAAGCACCATCTATCAAATAACTGCACTTTTTCTCTTGCAAATTCAACATGAGTTTGTCCAGCTTCTTTTTTGTAGTTCCTGAATTTTTGCCGATAAGCCTCAGGAATTAACTCATAACCCTTTAAGATGCATTCCTTAACCAAATCGTCAGAACCTTGCTGTACTGACAGGGATGCATAGATATTTCGGGCTTTGCCAAAAAGTACACATTGCAATAATTGAGTCCAATGCTCCCTTGGCCATTTCAAATTTTCAGCAACTTTTTCAAAATAAGGAAAATATTTGTCTACTTCTTTTTCGCTAAAAGGGGGTACTAGCCTAAAATTCTTTGTAATATCAAAACTTGAATTTGTATGTGGAGTGGGAATGTGCCTTTCACTTGCCAGCTCTATTTCTTTTAACTTAATTTGAAATTCCCTTTCATCCTTCTCTCTTTGCATTTGCATCTGTCTCTCTTTCTCTCTCTCCTGACTCTCTCTCTCCTCTTTCTCAAATTGTAACTGCATTTATCTTTCTCTCTCTCCTGTCTTCCACTGCTGACTTTCCACCCCATCACCTGCAGTTTTCAATCACATTAGATCAACCTATTTCTGCAGAACAAAAGTTTGATCAAAGTTATTTGGAGAGACATCAGATTTTGTTTATCCAAGCCACTTCTCTTTCATCTATACAGCTCTCCATTCAATTGGACATGTATGCCGTCAGTTTTGATCTGACCTTTGCCTACTTCCAGATTCCTATTCACCCAGCATTACAAAATTTCTTCAGTTTGCTTACCTTTCTGTCTAAACATCAACCCCTGATTCTTAACCAAAATTATGGATTGTACCATTAGCCTATTCCAGTCAGCTTCGTTGAAGCAGTGGCAGCATATCTGAACAATATCCTCCAAAAATACACGTGGAGTTTTTATTCTTTAGGGCAGAAATGATTTATCCCTTTTGAATTGTCTGTTTTCTCATGACCTGGGATAAATGTGACCTTTACCCGTCCTAATGTTTTGTCCACCTGGGTATGAAATCTATAACTAGTCTCAATCTTGTACGTCTCGCTCATGTCTGTGTCATTTGAATCGTTGAATTTGTTGTGCTCATTTCTAGCAGGACTTGGATTTCAGCAAGAGAGTTCTTGGGATATTCAGTGTGGCAACATATTTGATCCTACTGGTGCCAGCTATAAATTTATTTTGCTGGCTCATTGGTGGACTTTCTCCAGTCCACTCAATCAAGAGGTTAATATCTCAAATGACGTACGATCATTCCTGTGTCAGTGTCACAACCACAGTTGGTTCACAGCTGGAATACCTCTAGAGAGTCCTCAGCTAAAAGTGACAGCATGCAAAGATGACATTACATATGGTTGGGGAGCCCACATAGCCAGGCTTCAATACAGTCAGGGGCTTCTGAGGGGGGACAAGGGATGGTTTGGCCGTTTCCATGTTGGTGCTGCCAACTTCCAATCAACATTCCCAGGGCAGACTTAAAGCCCTGTTTGACACTTTATCCAAAATTAAAAAATTAATATCATTCATTATAAAAGATAGGTTAGTGTCAGTTTATTAATTCCGTTATTACATATTTGCCCAGTTGTGACATGCATGCCCATTGTTATATGCATGCCTGGTTGTTAAATACATTCCCATTTCACATACATTCCCTTTGTTATTTTATGGCATTGTACATACATGCCTAGTTGTTGTATACATGCCTGTTATTACATATATTCACAGTTGTTATATACATGTGAAGTTGTTGTATACATGCCTATTGTTATATACATTCCCACTTGTTATGTCCATTGTTACATTCCTATTGTTATACATTCCCTGTTGTCACATACATGCCCAGTCTTTATATTCATTTCTAGTGGTACATGACTACTATCCTAAGTGGACAGGACCAAGTCCTGATGCATGGGTTACAGCTTTATTGATTACAACAGTTACAACAATAACTTGTTAATCAAACTGCCCTTAAGCCTTGCTTGGTGCTCAGCATTAAGATGTTAGTGTTAGGACTGGTCAGCCTGGTGTCAGGATAATGTGACTGGGTGGGACATCATGCTACATGTCTGCAGCATGATGCCCCAGTGCTAGACATCACTCTAAACTGCCACACTGCAGACATCATAGCGATATGACTGAAAAATTGTTAAAGCTACGTTAAAAATCCAAATCACACACACACACACATACACACTGTCCTGAAATTGAAATGACATTCCTGTTCTTTTTGTATTAAGTGTTCCATTACAAACAAATTTATGGAACATACAGCTGTCTGACATCTTGCCCTTCACTCCCTGTTATTACAATGGACTTGACTCTGATATCCATGTTCATTTATGTGGATATTCCACTATGCATTTAGTTACATAATTTCAAGATTGCTAATTTTATTTACAAGTTATTTTTGCTCATTTCCAGGCTGTTTTCATATATATGAACTAAATTAGTGCAAAAATATAACTTGGATTTCTTTGTTTGGGATCTCATATCTTTTTACAGAATATTGTAAGTAAATGCCATTTTTAAATATGCATACTAATAACAGACTTCACTCATGTTGTTCCCACATAAAGTAACTATGCCAACAGAAGACACTTTAGACATTTTTTTCCACAGTGCAAAGCTATACCATATATACTTGCTTATAAGTCAAGCCCAACTGCAAACTGCACAGACCAAGATCTGCCATTGCATAATGCCCTGGCAGATCTAGGTCTGTGCAGTTTGTTAGGAGTAATCAGTAGAACAAACAATATATATGCTGGTTTGCAAGCACATTATGCTATGGTAGATCAGGGTTTTTGTTGTTTGCAGTTTTACTTGACTTATAAGTGAGTAAATACAGTAAGTTATAAATTTCCCATTCTCCCTCTCTATGATAATTGTTGCCTAGCAAAAACAGATTGCACTCATACTGGTCTTAGAACACATGAAATAAAGAGTATTAAATCTTTCCCTCCTCTCTCTCTCTCTCTCTCTCTCTCTCTCTCTCTCTCTCTCTCTCAGTTTGGAGGCAACTATATAATTTTGAAAAAGTTGATCAAGATCAGGTAAGGAATAACTTGGATGGAATAGAAAAGAATATAGTTTGCTCATGCAAAATAAGAAATAATTGGTACAGTTACATTTATCAGATTTACTTCCATTGGTAGGCTATTCATTTCACATATGAATGTTTCCACTGAACTCATCATTACTAGTTCATTCTTTGCCAAGCTGAAAATTTTAACATATCACATGTGCAGGACTTGCACGAGCTGTTGTGATGTGCATCTTCCATGTTTTAATTCTATTGGATGTTTTGTTTTGGTTTGCATTTCAGGCATTTCATATTCTAATCCTTGAACAGGAATAATTTATATGTCCAATTCAAAATTCCTGTAATAAGACAATGATTTCAAGGCATTAGCTAAGTATTAACTTTTGCCCTTATTCTTAAAGTTTTATTTAAGTATGAAATCATCCAGGAAATGTTAAATATATACATAACAGCTTCTGACATTTCAATAGAATCTGAGCACCAACAACATTACACATGTCAGATGTGACCGGCATAGTGTGCAACTGTTGAGGACAAAAACTCCATGGAAAAGTTAAATATGCAAATATAATTATGCAGTCATTAACTTCTGTAGTTTTAGTATAACCCAAGCGCTACAAAACTGGCAGACAACAAATATACCAGGAAACTATTTAATTTTCAGTGACAAAAGTAATATTCCAAATTAACGTAAAATTCACATAGTCCACAAAAGGTTTTAAAAATATCCTTAGCTGATTATAATTGATGGTTGGTTAGTTCTGATGAGCCAATTATTGATCAGTTCCCAATGGTAGAACCTTGATCATGATCAGGCAAAATTAAGATCTTAGTCTCATCCAGTCAAAACCATGTCATAGATATTTGTTGTTGTTGTTGTTGTTGTGGGGCTTAACGCCATTTTTCAGCACACGATAGGCTATACATGGCGGCCAGTATTAATGGTGGAGGAAGAAACCGGGAAATCTGCGGAAAGAACCACTGACCCACGAGAAGCTACTGGCAAGCTTTCTCACATATCCACATTCACCGAATCTTAGACTCGAACCAATGCAGACAGAGGTGAGATGGCAGTGATCCGTAACGGACAGCGCTTTAGACCACTCGGCCACTCGGGGCCCCCATAGATATTTGTAATACATAGATCATTATTTGACTCAATAAAACCATTCTTATGTCCTGCAAAGAGTTTGGATGATAGAGGTTGTAAAGTGTACAAATGAAGATTTCTGTATGGTAAGCTTTGTTTATTGTCTCCATTTTGGAGAAAAACATGCTTTGAATTTGTGATCAGAAAATCAAATGTCATGGTCACGTGAATGGTTGAGGAGTTTAAGTGGTCATTACTTTTAAAACTTGTGTCAGCTGAGTTGTCAAGGATATCTTAAGAACTGTCAACACTTGACACCACATGTGGAATATGCACTTGTGCATTTGTGATCTTGCACTTTATTGGCATACTGTGTAACATTTTTGTCTCTAGTATAAAACATGTTCGCCAGTCAAAACTGTCCTTACAAAACCAACATTTTCTGCCTAATTGCTTTAGTCAGTCTAGTTATGTTGACCTTAATTTACGTGTGGCTTCCACTTTGTGGTAACAGCAGTATCTCAGTCAGAAGAATGTTGTACGGTTATGGGTTTGATACCTGACCAGGCCAAGCCGTGTAGGTTGAATCGTTATGTCCTTGGGAAAGACATTTCATTTCCATTTCCTTGGCATGATATAGCTGTTACTTTGTTAAAAGTGCTGCTATAAAACTAAAAAATTTGTTTTTAAAGATCCACTTCTGGCATTACAACAAAGTCAAAGATCTTGATGGTGTCTATAAATACAAATTTTTTAGATTTGCAGTATCTGTATAAAATACACTTAATTTGTGGCATGTGTGTTAATAAAGTGTAACTGTCAGATTCAAAAATAAAATTTAAAATCAAGTGGAAATAAAAATTATAATTCAGTGGAAGAGGTGAGATTTTTTCATAAAATCTGTACTTTTACTTTTGCAGATTAAAGAGGAATGAACTTGGCTTGACAATGAAGAGGAAAAGAAAATTTCTGAGAGGATTAGATGCACCAGCAGTAACATCTGCAGAGGAAAAAGATCAAAGTGCGAAAATATACACTGATATATTATTTGTTAAAAATGAAGCAGGTTCTTCTGACATTGACTCAGAATCGAAATGCAACTTTTCTAAAAATGAAGAGACATGTCCAGGTGAGGAGGAGGAGGAAAATGGCGTAAAATATGACTCTGTCAAGCAGTCAGAATTATGTGAAAAGAACATAGACTTTGCAAAAAAAAAATTACCCAAGTTTAAGTTTAAGGACAAAGCTAATAATGAAACAGATGCATGCAGAAAGAAACCAAATTCCAAGGTTGGTATGGACAGTAGTAGGGATGGTGTTAGGTCAGGGACTACATTTAGTAAAGATTATTCTAGGACAGAGTCACTAATTGGGGAGAGGAGTTGTAACTCCATTTCTGTTCCAGAGTCTGCAAAAATTTGCAATGGTCAACCAGAAACACTACCAGAAACACGCCAGAAAAGTGGTGCTAATAGTTATTCATGCCCTTCACCCATAATGTGTTTAAGCCCAAGAACCAAAGAAATATCAGATATAGAGAAATGCATCAGAGAACGACACAACTTTGTTGCCCATAGAAAGGTTGGTAATTCACCTGTTAAGGTGATGTCCATTCATACTGGTGATAAAGTCACCCAGCCCTCTGACAGGTTGTCCAAGGAACCTACAAAGGAATCTTCCAGTGAGAAGAAGTACTACAAAACACATTTGGAAAATATTTTGCCAACGAGGAAACAAGAAGAGTCTGACAAATCTAGAAGGGATAAAAAAATTATTAATTATGACAGAACTGAAACTTTTAAAAATTCTAAAGACAGTGATGAACATTATAAGTGTGATAAAAGAAAATGTCAAATTGAAACATTTTGTGATGTTGAAGACAGGAACAGTTGTATAGATGCAGTACATAGTATGCCAACTCATAGCATTCATGAGATTAAACGTTTGCTTGGGAAAAGAAAAAACTATGATAATTCTGACAGTGTTGAGGACATGTTTTGCAGTATTAAGAGAGACAGAAAATCTGGGATAGATGTGAAAGATATCGCTTATACTAAGGGGAAAAAAAATTACAAAGATGTTAAGCCCAATAAAAACAGGCATGTACCAAAGAAAACTAGCATCTTTAATATGGCTGAGGACTTGCCTGACCTTTTGCCATCAGGCACACACTTGATGCCAAAGTTATCACAGAATAGTTCAAGATCATCTTTCTCTCATGTAACCATCTCTAAAGGATCATCTCCACTTCTTTCTCATGGATCACCAATAGGTTCAAGTGGCTCACCTTCAAAAGGAACAAAACTGTCTCCATCTCTTTCCCAAAAATCTCCAGGTACAGTTGACAAATGTTCACATCTGATAGACAGATATCCAAGTTTATCCAAAAAGTCATTGTGTTTGTCAAAAGACTTACAGACTCCAGATAAAGAATATCATAATTCAAATACCACTACAGCATTATCTAACAAATCTTCCTCATCCTCTGTGACGCCAGATCCATGTTTAGTATCAATCTCAGCATCATCACCTAGGAAGGTCAGATCCAGTGATGCTTTACTTTCCCAAACCAAATGTACTTCAACACAAAAGATTTCATCCTCAGACAGTTCACCATTTTCAACATCATCTGGATACACTATTAAGCCAGTCAACATTCCTCGTGCAGGCTTGACCCAAACCCAAAAAGGGGTCGTGGGCTCTGTAACTGTTGTCAGCGTTGATGCTTTCAATGACATGTATCAACCTGCTTTAGATGCTTTGTCATTTTTGCCAGGCAGTAAAGAATTACATAGAAATCCAGTTTTTCTCAATCCAAGGACACATGGTTCAGATAAACCACATGCTGGTAAATCATTTGTGCCTAGAACTAAGGTTATAGAGGAGTTGAAAAATATGAACACCAATGTCGTAAGTCACCGTAAGTCACAATCAGAGGAAATGTCCTCAAATTATTCATCCAAAGAAGGCGGTGTTAGTAGATTGCACACTCATACTAAGCATCACAGAAAAAAGAGACAACTACCAGACTTTGTCGATCCGTCTACTTCATCGATGGAGGAATCTAGTGATAAGAATCACAGAATGAAGAAAAAACTGTCAGATTTTGGAAATCCATCTACTTCGTTGACAGAATCAAGTGATAAGCATCAGAGGAGAAAGAGACAACTACCAGACTTTGTAGATTTGTCAACTTTGCTGACTGGGGAATCTAGTGAATATAAATCAAAATCCACAAAAACAGGCAAAGAATTGGAACAAAAACGTTCATTAAAATTCAGAAATGTTTCCCTTATATTTGACAGGAAGTCTAATGAAATATTTCAAACAAAGTTCACAGATTCCAAAACCATTCACAAAAGTCCAACCAAAATTTCTTTGATGAATGAGCAAAATTTTGGGATTGATACTACGGACCTGGATGAGACCAAGGAAATGGAGCAAGACCATGTTCTTTTAGAGGAGTTAGCAGATGAGTTCAGGGGCATAAAGGGTACCCTAATGGGGGAAATCAAATCTGCCAAGTGAGTAATACATGTTTTGTCCACATTTTGTTTTTGAAGCAAACATGACAGCTATCTGATCCTTCTATCAATGTGCATAAGCATGTGTCAATGCATACACCCTTGCATGCTGTATAGTGCAGCATTAACAGATCTGTCAGTACATACACCCTTGCATGCTGTGTAGTGCAGGATTAACACATGTCAGTGCATACACCCTTGCATGCTGTGTAGTGCAGGATTAACACATGTCAGTGCATACACCCTTGCATGCTATGTAGTGCAGCATTAACAGATCTGTCAGTACATACACCCTTGCATGCTGTGTAGTGCAGGATTAACACATGTCATTGCATACACCTTTGCATGCTGTGTAGTGCGGCATTAACACTAGAGACTTGAGAACTTTTGTTATTACTAAAATGGCTTGTACATGTGCACATTGTTCAAAAAGTTTGATTCTCTTACTCTCACTCTCATCTTGGATGTTGGAGTGTTAGAACCTAGGGGTATGTGTAAGAGGGCAGAAAGCAAGAAAACAACATTTTTTTTGCTGCACATATTTCGTTCACAGCACTTCAAAAATTTGTTCAAAACAATATATTTCCTGTCATTCAGCATAGATATCCTCTGGGGCTTGAAATATAAGGTTTGGTTAAGATAAAATATTTTAATTCTGGTGACAACAGACCATACATTACACAGAATACAATTCAAGAAAAGCTTAGGTCATACCTGTGTGTAAAGGAGGAAAAAGAAAAACTTGTCAAAAGATGATTGTCATTTGATTATTTTGTAATTTCCAAAAGTCATTTTGTCCATTTCACATTCAAGTAATATGTATCCAAAAAGCTTCTCCCCAGCAACAGTTTATTATATGTATTAACTCTGTATTAATATAACTTGTTCGTACACCATGTGTGTTCCTGATATGATCGGTACTTTTACAGACATGTGAGGGATCTTAATGAAGAACAGCTTCAGTTCCTGGTGATGACCAGTAAGAAGTATTTGAGAGATATATTTCAGGGAAAGGTTTGTTATCTTCCATATTTTATTATCTTTTTTTTTTTCTTTCTAAACCTTACAACTTCTATTTGCAGCTCACTATCATAATTTATGAACTTTGTACAATTACACCTGTTTCTGTTGGTATTTCTTTTTCACCATCCATCTTTTGGTTTAGTTATATTGCAGCCATAGTTATTAGCAATAATCAGTAAAAAAATTATTCAGTGTACTCTGCTCATGCATTGTTGTTCACCAACATTTAAAAAAAAGCAGGGATCTTGGTGTTTGCATTTTTGTCCATCAAACTTTTGTTTCCTCTCTTTAACTTTAGAGCTGTTCGATATTAAATAATGAAGCTTGGTATCCTTATACAGCATTGCTAGAAGGTGTGTTGTATACCATAAGGATGTGTGGGATAGCTTTAGGGTCAAGGTCACAGCTTAATATTGTGTTTTTATCAAACTTTCTTCTCAGTACTATAATTTTAAAGTCATTTGAGATTAAGGGATGAAACTTAGTATCATTATAAGTCATTACCAAAAGGTGTGCCACATACCATATTGGTTGTTCTGTGTTCAAGGTCAAGGTCACTGTTCAGTATGTTACATCTTCAATAACACCTTAGTTTTCACTCTAAAATTTAAAGCTGTTTGAGATTAAGGGATGAAATTTGGTATATTTGTACATAATCCCTAGAAGGTATGTAACATACAACATTGTGGGTCCTATATTCATGGTCAAGGTCATGCCTGAATTTTGCACATTTTCATCACACTTAAATTTTGAGCTGTTCGAGATAAGGAATGCAGCTTGGTATGAATATACATCATCATTAACAGAGGTTGTGTACCACATTGGGGTCTTATGTTCAAGGTTAAGGTCATAGTTGTTGACCACATTAGATTTTAAGTTTAATTTTAAGGTCATAGTTGTGGTGTTATATGTTGAATTTTTCATTCTGCTTTCCGAAAGTTTTAGAGTCATTTGAGACAAAGGTATGAGACTAAGTATAACTTTGTTATTGACAGTTCTGTCTTCAGAGTCAAGGTCACACATAAATATTTTTCAGTTTCGTCATATTGGCAATTCTGATTTCTAGCTTAAGAGCTGTGTAAATAAATGGATGAAGCTTGTCACACTTGTATATTAACTCTAAAAGATGTGTATTATTGTACACTGAGGCTTTATCCACAAAGCCAAGATCACAGTTCAATGTAAAACCTTCCTTTAGTTTTGCTATCTTAAAGCTGTTTGAGGTAAAGAGCTGAACCATGGTTAGCTTCTGCTTCTTAGTTTGGTGTCATCATATGTATCATATAACAGTGTTTTTATTTTAGGTTAAGGTCATTGATCTGTTTTTTACCATTTATTGCACTTTTCCTATGATGCCCTTATAGATAGGGGAAAGAAATTGGGCAACTTTCTTTGTCAACCACATAACAGTGCAGCTCTGTCTTAAGGTTGCGCTCACCAGTTATTATGTACTTTTGAGAGATTGACGTATGTAAGGTGAAGTTGTTTGCATTTAAAACATGCACCGTGGAGAGAATGTTGGCATACCTCAATGCTACTTTGATGTAGTGTGGCTGACATTTCTTTGGATATTGCACTTTTGGAAATTGTAAAGGATCTTAGCACACTGCTAACTAAAATGACTGCTCCCTTGTGCTCCAAATATCAGCCTGAATTCGTCTAAAGTACACTATCCTTAGCACCTATTAAAATAAAGAAAATGAATTTTGCCAGACTAGACAATACCAGCTTCTGAAAGTGCAATGAATGAATTACTAAATATATAAAATGTAAAAAAAGTTATGGGCTCTTTTTTTTAACAATTTACCTCTGAAGTTCAGGAAGTGATAATGACCAAGTGGAGTTAGCACTTTTTTGAAAGGTGCACATCTGGAATAAGGCCGAGCTGTATACTCTATAACCCATACTACACCCATCAATCATACACCAAAATAAAGGAAATTAAAGGTTCTTTGAATAATACCTAAGATATACAAGGTCTTTTTTAAATAACCAGTATAACTAGTGAGGAAACCCGGGGAAATTATTTTTCTTTAAAATTCTAACCCTATGCAAAATACGAAACTGTAGAGCGACACCTAAAGTTCAAGGTCAGATTTCATTTTTGTAACTTTTGTGACTTTATGCTGGTAGGCATGGACTCGTAATCACTGAATTTGGTTGTTAAATTCTGTTGTAATTGCTAATATGCTTCTTTTAAAGTTTTCACAGGTAGACGTTATTTTCAAGAAAATAATGGTCTGATGGCAAATAAAGGTTTAATTTCTTTAATTATTTATTAAATTCAGAAATTCAGAACTATTAATTTTTGTGTCTGGTAGGTTGAAAAATATGACTTCTATGTCCACCTTGATTATGGTACAAGGACATAGTACATGTATTACCATCCATATGTCCAGATAAGGCTTGGATTTGTCTGTTTTCAGGCACTATAGTGGGACATTTATATTCTGTGAACACATTTCTATTTATACGGTATGAAATGAAGTCATCATATTTGTCACTTGTGACCACCATGCATCAGAAATTTATACAATCTTATGTACTTGCTTACAAGTCAAGTTTGACTGCAAACTGCACAGACCCTTATCTATTGTAGCATACATCAGCAGATCTGGGTCTGTGAAGTTTGTTAGGAGTAATAAGTAAACATAAAACATAGACCATGATCTGCTGGCATGATATGTGATAGAAGATCAGAGTCGGTCTTTTTGCTGTTGGACTCAGCTTATAGGCAGATACATACAGTAGGTGTCTGTTTTCCAGAAATGTTAACAAAACATTGAATTTCTCCAGATCAAAGCTCAGGTAATAAAAATGCTACAAGATATTAATTTTGTACGAAAGGCTGATGAAATTATTTCCTTCTTTGATCCACCTGTATCCATCACCCCTTTTTTATTCAACAACCACCAACCACTCAGCCAGTAAGCAACAGCGAACCATATTCACTACAGTGCAGCAACAAAGTGACTGAGAATATCCCACTGACCACTCAGTCTAGGTGCCACAATTTAATCACTACAGTGCAACAAAGTGAGAATATCCCACTGACCACTTAGTCAAGGTACCACAATGGACCATTTATTTACTACAATGCAACAAAATGATTGAGAATATCACACTGACCACTTAGTCAGGATACCATAATGGACAATTTATTCACTACCATGCAACAGAGTGATTGAGAATGTCCCACTGACCACTTAGTCAAGGTACCATAATGGACAATTAATTCACTACCATGCAACAGAGTGATTGAGAATATCCCACTCACCACTCAGTCCAGGTACCACAATTTATTCACTACAGTGCAACAAAGTAATTGAGAATATCCCACTCGGTCAAGGTAGCACAATGGACCATTTATTCACTACAATGCAACAGAGTGATTGAGAATATCTCACTGACCACTCAGTCACGGTACCACAATGGACCATTTATTAACTACAGTGCAACAGAGTGATTGAGATTATCACATTGACCACTCAGTCAAGGTACCACAATGGACCATTTATTCACTACAATGCATCAGTGATTGAAAATGTCCCACTGACCACTCAGTCAAGGTACCACACTGGACCATTTATTAACTACAGTGCAACAGAGTGAGAATATCCTTCTGACCACTTAGTCAAGGTACCACAATGAACCATTTATTCACTCCAGTACAACAGAGTGATTGAGAATGTCCCACTGATCACTTAGTCAAGGTACCACAATGTACCATTTATTCACTCCAGTACAACAGAGTGATTGAAAATATCCCACAGACAATATAGCCAAGATACAACAGTTGACCATGTTATCACCTAAAATTTTTATATTGTTTTATGTACATTTCAGATCAGTTGTGAACATCATAAACTTTACAAAGAAGGTGGAAAAACACGACGTGAGTGCATGTACAGTTTGTCCCCCACTTTAACAAACCTTGCAGTAGTAAATTTGAATTTAAAGAGCTCTGGCATGACATCCCACAATCACCTGCATATTGACAGAATGCATATATTTTGTTATAATGAAAAGTTAAACGATTTTTACATTATTTGAAATGGTAAATTAGATAAGTAAAACCAGTCTTGGTCGACAACACCTCCATGTATGTATAATACATGCTATTAAAGGGCAATATTTCTCTTTCATCATCAAATACATGCTCTGATCAAATTAATGTTAGGAAATAAACTACACTACCTCTTGGGGGTCCCGAGTGACCGAGTGGTCTAAAGCGCTCTCCGTTACGGATCACTGCCATCTCACCTCTGTCTGCGTGGGTTCGAATCTAGGATTCAGCGAATGCGGATATGTGAGAAAGCTTGCCAGTAGCTTCTCGTGGGTCGGTGGTTCTTTCCGGGGATTTCCTGGTTTCTTCCTCCACCATTAATACTGGCCACCATGTATAGCCTATCGTGTGCTGAAAAATGGCGTTAAGCCCCACAACAACAACAACAACAACAACAACAACACTACCTCTTGAATTCATTGCTCCCAGAATGACAAAACTTTGTTTGCCTGTCTATATACCTTGTAGATACCTTGTAGAGAAAGGGAAGAAAATCTTACCCATTACCTCCCCTTTACCACTGCTATGTGGCTATCCTTTAGTTGGATCCACACCCACTTCAGCTTTTCTCAATACAATCACCATCATATGACTGTCAGTTGTATTGTCCTTATGTTAGGAAAACAGTTTATTCCTCATATAGGGAATCCAGCCTTTATTTCCACAAAGGGTTCTTCATATGGGGAATCCATCTTTGCTAGCGAAGGTTCTGATAACCCTGTCTACACCGTGGTGGATCGAACAGCTATATTGATGCTTTGTCCTAGTGACATCTATTGGAGTTTATGTGTTGCCTCCCTTAGGATGCAATGCCAACTAACCAATAGTGTGATGCATTGTACATGGCTGAAAATGGTGGTGGCAATTGACCTAAGAAGGATACTTTGTAAGTTTAACCTCAAAAGTATGACTATGTACAAGAGCGAAGCCATTACAGGTGTATTTGAGTGAAAGGTATTTGTGCAAACATGGACAGGCACTGAAAAATTGCTTATTTATCAGTCCATTCAAGTTGTGTGCTCCACATGTGTCAATTGCGTAGGAACAGTGTTCAGATTTGAACAAGTTAACTTTGATTGGATGCAGTGGCTTGCCGCCACATCCAATGAAATTCACAAACCCGAAGCACAGAAATATCTGCTCAATATGCCAAGATGTAGATAGGGTTATCAGAAACTTGGCTAGCGAAGATGGTAGGGAATCCAGCCTTTATTCCCTCAAAAGATTCTTCATGTAGGGAATCCAGCCTTTATTCCCTTAAAGGGTTCTTCATATAGAGAAAATCAAGCCTTTATTCCCTCAAAGGGTTCCCATGATAGAACTTACATGCTCATGCATTTCCTCCCCCAATTTTCCTAATATTGTTTGATTAAGGAATGTATTCAACATAGTACATTTTTGGGTAAATTATGTTTTTCCAAAAATACTTACCTGATCACATTACTGTTAAAACCCTCCCAAACACCCCACAAATGTGAGCATCCTCATTGATATATCAATCAGCTTAAACTGGAAGTCATCTGGTTGATGGGTAGCCACATGGTGATCGGAGGAAATGGGTAAGAGTTTCTTCCTTTTTGTCTATATGATATACAGACAAGAAAGATTAAATGTTCATCTTTATAGGAGAGATGGATTTGAGAAGTAGCAGAGTTTATTTCATAACATTAATGTTATTAAGGTAAGACTTGTCTGAGATATATAATTTGTTGAAATATTTATTTTCTTAATAGAACTTTCATTTATAGGATCTAAATCAAGGACACTTGACCACAAGAGACAAAATTTGTGTATCATTTTTAAATAGATATCCCTGTATGATTAGCATCTTTTTTATTTGTACTATTGGAGGAATATTTTAATTGGTCTTGTCTGCAAGTCTCTGACTGCCAGTGTGTCTGAATGTGTGTCTGTCCATCACTTGGTTCTCATACTAACCTAGATTTATTCATGATTAATTGAGATAGGGTGGTCATATCTGGCATGATTGTAGCAGGAAATAGTGAAGAAAATCAGGTTGGATTGTTCAGGTAGTAGGCTATCTATCTGGTACACTGTTGGATTGTTTCAATCAGTGGAAAGCTAATAGCAAGGTTTTCAGTGGGGGAGGGGGAGGTCTGCATGGTGGATTATTTGAGAAATGGGGACATGTAGAAATTGGCTAGGAGATGGCTTTGGATTGTTCAGATGTTAAATTACATCTGTACTCGCTTATAAGATGAGACTAACTGCAAACTGCACAGACCCAGATCTGCCATCGCATAAAGCGATGACAGATCTGGGTCTGTGCAGTTTGTTATGAGTAATCAGTTTAACAAACAACATTGACCCTGATCTGCTTTGTTGTTTGCAGTTTGACTCGACTTATAGGTGAGTATATATTATACTGTGCTCGAATTAGAATGGTCCCTGGTGCAAGTGCTGGTCTTTTCACGCATTTTTCTTACCTGTGAGGTGTTTATTTATGAGGCTGTTCAGATGACAATGAAAGTTGTGGGCATTTGCAATGGACTCTATTTCCAATTATTAACACATTGAATACCAACCACCCAGCATCTCCATAAATTAAGTCATCCTACAAACTATACATATTTATCAGTCCAGGATTGATACAATTTTACTTAATTATTGCATTTCTTCACAGGTGATTTAAACTATCAGATCCATTTGGGTTTGTTTACTGAGGAGCAGCATGACATTGTCATGGAAAGTATGATGTCCATATTTTGCAAAAAACACCACAAGGTAATGAAACCCCTTTGTAATATTACAGGTAAAATTTAACTTATTTTAAGCTTGTTTTTTTAGATTTTGATTCTGCGTTATTTTTTTAGATAAGTATTTCAAATGCAGTTTAAAATCCTGTATTGAATAAGTAGGAAGCCACCATGAAAAGAACAAGATCCCAAATGTTTTGGTCATATTTGCCATATTTAATGTTGGTGCCATCTTTACTCACTTATAAGTCAAGTCCATCTGTAAACTGCATAGACCCAGATCTGCCATTGCATAATGTGCTGGCAGTTTTGGGTCTATGCAGTTTGTTAGGAGTAATCAGTAAAATAAGAGCATAAAACCTGATCAGCCAGCTCATTATATCTTGGCAAATTAGGGCCTGTGTTGTTTACAGTTGGACTCGACTTGTAAGTGAATGTATACAGTAACTTAAACATGCATTCTGAAGTTAAGAATTTTCATTTCAGCTGCATCCCCATCTTTTTCTTATATTTAATTCCAGTAAGTAAATCCAGGTACATTTCTAATTTTCAAGAGTGTCTTTGCTGCAAAAATTGAATATTTGGGGAATATTCATTTCAGATCATGCTGTCTTGTTTTGCATGTTTAGGAGATTTATTTCTTTTCTTGCACAGATTATTTAATTATTGCGTGGTGTACATTTTCACCATTAATGCCATTACGTTCTTCAGTTTTTGCCTCATATTAACTGCAGTAGTGAGATACATGAAATATAAGATAATTTTGCTTTATTTAGTACATAATGTTTATAATGATCTCCCCTTAGCTAGTTAATTTTTAGTAACTTCTCCATATTGGAGAAATTAATTTTATGGTGATCTCCCTTTGTTGATGAACTTTGATTACAGAGTTTCTGGGTCTTTTTCAGTATCTCGACTACTTGCTGAGAGTTTTGCTTCCTGAAATGCTGATTAAGATATACATGGAGGTTCATGGGACCAGTCATGCAGAAACGGACAAAATCATGGCCAGTGTTCCACAAAATAAAGTCAGCTCTTAGTTTTCCAGATCGTTAAAATTTTGAATTGTTGATGATAAATGAATTGTATGAAGGGCATTCAATAATTTGAGTCATAAAAGCTAAAATGTGAATATTGGGTTATCTTCCATAATAAATATAATTACATTCTTCAAGATTATTTTCTTCTGTTCTTAAACATGGTTCTAAACTCTCTACATTTATTATTTTGAGGAAGAGATTGTGTATAAAGCAAAGTCCCCAACAGTGAAGAAAACTTGAAAATATGTCCATGATTGTCAGTATCAAATTCACATGCATCAGATGTGATTGTACTCAGGTGTGATATACTAGTACACTAACACAATATTGTTACAGATGGGGGGTATATGCTGATTTATATTTTATTGTAATACTAATTTCAGAAGTGCTTCAGTTCATTACCTTTTTTTATTTGGTGTGTAATTACCTTAAAATATTTAATTTTAATTAAAAAAAGAAAACTAAAAAATGAAAATGTAATTATACAGAGACTTTTTCATGCTGGCCTTCATAACCTGAAGCTATCATTCAGCAAGAAATGGACAGCCTATAGTTTAAGTATTTTGAAAGCTTAAACTCATTGTGTGATAGGAAATAGCTGCCTAAATTCTGTATGGCACAATATTACTTTTGCATTCTGCTAAGTTCCGTGGCTAGCTATTTTTCATTTCCTGCTAGTCCATCAATGTCGTCGGCAAAATGTAAGTTGGTGACTGTTTTGCCTCCGATGCTGACTGTTCCTTCATGCTTTTCAAGCGCGTCAGCCATAATTCTGTCCAGAAAGATGTTGAATAGTGTGGGAGAGAGCAGACAGCCTTGTCTGACTCCAACTGTCGTTCTGAACCAGTCCCCTATGTTGCCGTTGAAGTATACTGCACTGGTGGCCTTGTCATACAGGTGCTCTATTACTGTGATGAGGTTGGCATTGATGTTGTAGAGTCTCATGGTCACCCACAAGGCTGCATGCCATACCCTGTCAAATGCCTTCTTGAAATCCACAAAGATGTGGTACAGATCTTGCTGGTGTTGGAGGTACTTCTCACACAATATCCTGAGGTTGAAGATCTGCTCTGTTGTGCTGCACCCTGCTCTGAAACCTGCCTGCTCCTCGGCAATGATCTTTTCAGCCTGTGGCTTTAGTCTGTTTAGCAGTATCCTCAACATGACTTTGCTTGGATGGCTTATAAGATTGATTGTATGGCGGTTTTGACACTGTTATAAATTGCCTTTCTTGGGGAGGGTGATGATCAGTGATTGTGTCCACGACAATGGACATTCCCCTGTTAGCCAGATCTTGTTGCATATGTTTGTGAGGGCATTAATCATTGTTTCTCCCCCTGCTTGGACCAGTTCTGCTGGGATGTTGTCCACTCCTCCGACTTCCTCTTTTTCAGTGATCTCACTGCTGCTTCTACTTCATCCCATAGGATAGTGTGGTTGTCGTTGTTAGTTGCTGGAGGGATGTCCAGTACCTCTGGATCTATTATGGGTTGGTGGTTGTAAAGTTCTGCGCAGTACTCTGTCCATCTTTTCAGAATGTCTTTTTCTTCTGTGAGGCAGTTTCCGGCATTGTCCTGTAAGGAGGTAACTCGCCGTTGTTTTGTGCTTGTTAGATCTTTGACCAGCTGGTACGCTTTCTTGCTGTTGTTCCTTTTCAAGTTTCCCTCAATGTCTTTGGACTGTTCTTCTATCCAGTTCTCTTTTTTCATGCTTTTCTTGACTTCCCGGTTGACTGCCTTATACTGCTCTGCCCCTTCTGTATCATTCTTCTTCTTCTTCAGCTCCCTCCTCTTGTCACACAGGTTCAGGACCTCAGCTGTGACCCAGGGCTTCTTGACTGGGCGATGTCTACCAAGGATCTCACTGGCTGTTTCAGTCATTGCTGTATTAAAGGTGGTGAGTCCATGTCTGTATTGTCATCATTGAGGATGGTGAGCGTTGCAAATTTCCCACCAATCTTTGCTTGGAAGGCTTCTGCTACTTCTGGATCCTTCAGTTTCTTGAGATCGAACTTTATTCTTGTTTGGTTATCTTTCTTGACCTTCTTTAGATGTAGCCTGAAGGTCATCATCACCAGATCATGGTCACTTCCAATGTCC